>VALG01003368.1:0-23867 GCA_009835305.1 Ipomoea purpurea | reverse complement strand
GGAATATAAAGGCTTGTAATGTGGTTAAAATAAAGAAAGAATGGCCATAAAGCTCAAAGTGTTACAAGGAAAATAAATCATGGGACAAACGGTTATTTGGCTAGTGAAGCTCAAATCAAATAATGGCCTTAATCACACTTGAATCATGCAATGGTCTAATTAGCTTTAAAAGAGAATCAAGGCAAGTTCTAGAGAAACAAAATTATGGAAGAAATCACACAAAAGAAAGAAAATAAGACCGAAGGTGTCAGTCAGTGGCTCAAAACACTCACAGGTTTAGCTTACTTTATAGCCACTACCCTACAATCAAACACGAGATGCTAACAAACTAATCACAACTTGCCACTATTATTCAATCATGTTATGAATTTCCAAGAGGGGAAAATATTTTTTTTCAAAATAATACTTATTTTGCATAAAATACTAGTGAATAATTTTTGAAAAAATATAAAAATTTTGTTTTTTGTACATAGAAACAATAATAAACTAAATTCCCTCCCCCACACTTATTTATCAACGTTGTCCCCAATGTTGAATAAAAACATGAGAATAAGGGTTATTGAATGAGAATGGGAATAAAAGAAAAAGAATGGAACAAACACACTTAGGTTGCCTCCAAGCAGCGCCTTTGTTTATCGTCGTTGGGCCTCGACTTATGAATTTCTTTAAATTTCCAATCGTCTTTTTGAGTACCTTCGATGATTATGAGTATTCAAAGAAACAGTTCCTTCATGCAGATTAGTACTCAAAGATGATTTATTATTTTTCTCTTCTTTATTTTCATTAGAAGCAATTTCATCAAAATTAACAAACTTCAAAAATCAACAAAAATTGCAAAATTATCATCATAGGAGATTTCATGGTATCATATATATTAAAAGTCACAAGCTTACCATTAGACTCCATTGTAAGCATCCACTATGAATATCGATTTTAGTTTTTGCAGTTTTTAAGAATGGTCTTCCTAACAAAATATAGAAATTTTATTATTCATTTTCCATATCCAGGACATAAAAATCAGCAGGAAAACCAAGTTAACTTCAACAAGCAATCCTCAATCACACCCCTAGGTATGTAGTAGATCCATCAGCCAATTGAATACTATACTAGATTTATTCAGGTGCCAAGATTTTAAAGAACATAACAGATTATGGCATGACATTAATAGAAGCCCTAATCTAACATAGCATTTTCAAGTTTAACACCATTATCATGCACGGAATAGTAACATACCTGGGTCTTTGCACTTTTCAGGAAGATGACTTTTACTTAGCCATAGAGACATTATCTGCCTTCACTCCTCAATTCTTTTCATTATTTCGTTTCTTTTTCAATGCCATACTCTTTAGAAAATTTGCATAGCGATGGTACCTTTTTCATAGAATCTAAAAATGTTTATTAGCCTCACATTCACGAAATGTCTCATATAAATCATTATTTTGAGGTTTCCTCTTATTGTTCCAAAAAGCTTGAGGAAAAGGAGGTACTGGTTCATAATCAGAAAAAGAAAGAAAGGCTTACATTGGACTCTCTTTAATTGGCAATGTCACCTGCACTTATTTCCTTGTCTAAATCAACATTCTTTTCCAGCGGATATACTTCCACAGTAATTTCACTTACATTCTCTTTAGGATTAACGATCGTATTTGAGAGGGTAATTTGCCAGAACTCTGTGCTTCCAACCGACTTACCGTAGTTGCTAGTGGCCCCACTTGCCTTTCTAAGTTTTGAATTACTAGCCTTTGTTTCTGAATACTAGCCTTTGTTTTCTTGTGGGAATATTTGTGTTTCTTGTTGAAACTGCAAAGTGTTATGCAAGAGATTTAACAATATCTTCTAGATCAACCAGAGATAGATCTTCGGGCTGGTTGTTGCTGGAAGTAAATTGTTGTCTATACTGTTGAAAATTGAACGATTCTGAACAAACTGGTTCCCTTGTGAGTTCCCATGGTAAAGTTTGAGGTGATCCCTCCCCAGAATTATATGTATTGGAAAATGATCATAAAACTTCCCTTGAGGTTGTCCAGGAAAAAACCTCCAGCCATGTTGGGGGACCCCCCATGTTCATAGGTTCTTCTTGAAGATTGGGCAAAGGCAATCAGTTGATGCCAACTACCGAGCAAATTCCACATGCTTTTACAGTTTGCATATTGCCTACTGCTAATTGACGACAACGAAGTACTTAAACCAGAAATTTGTTGTTCAAGGGCAGAAATATTTACCTCATTCACATGCTTAGACGGTGGACTATTCTATTGCCAAACTGTTGAAATTTGCATCCATTTTGCAATTAGGAGTTCTGCAGCGTCCGGGTCTTGTACTAAGCACCACCGCTTTGCGGCATCAATCATGCTTCTATCCATAGGGAAAAAGTCCTTATAAAAATACTGAATGAGTAATTGGTCACTAATTTGATGTGTGGTTCAGCTTGCACATAGTTTATACTCGAAACGCTCCCAATATTCATCAATGACTCTCCATTGTTTTGCCTATACCCACAGATTCCTTTCTAATTGTTGCCGGCCCTTGAAGCTGGGAAATATTTTCAAGGAATAGTGTTTTTAAGTTATTTCCATGTGGTGATGCTCCCAGAAGGTAGATAGTATAGCCAATCCTTTCGCTGATCTTTCAAAGAAAATGGTAAGCTTCTCAACTTTGATTTTTCTTCAGTAACCCCTGTTGAGGTTTCATATTGAACACACCCACATGGAATTCCTTCAAGTGCTTGTGAGGTCTTCACCTGCATGTCCATGAAAAAAGAAGGCAAAAGATAATTAATCCAGATTTTAATTCAAATTGGACATTAGCATCCAGAGCAGGGAAAAGTGATGCATAAAGGTTGTTGATCCAAATTCGGAGCTCCAAGCTCTTTTAATGTCCGATTTTTGAGCCATGGTTCCCCTTCTGAATCAGAATTGTTAGAATCGGTAGCCAGATCACTAAACTCTGATTTCCTCAAAGCTTGTTTCCTCCACCTGCGTACAGTTCTTTCAATTTCGGGTCGTACGACAAGATTTCTTGTTAGCAGTCGAGTTATAAGCATAAACCACTAAAGATATTGCGTAGCAATTATGTAAAAGTAACGAAAAAAATATTTTTTTTGAAATTTTTTTTTTTTGGACAATGAAAAAACAATTAAACAAATAACGAAATTAAATAAAATAAACAACACAAAATAAAGCTAGAAAATCTCCCCGGCAACGGCGCCAAAATTTGATGAGCTGTCGTAGGCTCCCAAATTAAAACCTTACAAACGTTAGTAGCGGAGTAAGGATCGATCCCACGAGGAGTAACTAGTTTAACTTTTGTGCTCAAATTAAAGATAGGGGGTTTGGAATATATCGAGAATAAAGGAAAATAAAAGAGAATTTAAAAAACAAGAAATTTAATTGAACGAATAAAGCAATGAAAATAATATATCGAAAACATTATAATAGAAACCTTGGTTAGTAAAGATCCACCACCGGAATTCAACACTGATCATTGATTAATAAAGTAATTAATATGCAATTGAATATTTGTCGTGAAATTATTTCATTTCTGTTTTCCCTTAGTTGTAGGTAAATAAAGCACAAGGCGGTTTAATTACCCCTAACTACTAAATAACCTAAGACAAGCGCTATAGATTTAATTTAATAGCAGCAATAGGAACTAGGAAAACCGACAAACTAAATAACACAAGCACAAGCGGTTGCATTTAATTTAGAAAATATTCTTCCCGAGTCCAATTATCACTAAGCCGTCAATAATTAACCCAGTTGCTACTGAATATTAGAATAATTTGTAGCACAACATTATCTAATATAGCAAATAATTATATCAAATAAATAACTAGTAGCCTCCCTAGCAATTAAATGACACAATTATTTCAAATAACTTAGAAGAATATTTAATACCCAAATGCATAAAAAATTATATAATAAAAATAAATAAATAACCTTACAGCGTAATCAATTCCGGGGCTTCAAGTCACTAAACCAAGCTAAAGAAATTAGCAACAAATGAACATTGATAACAACTTTACAGAATAATCGAGAGGGAAAGAATGAACTAAGCAATGAACAAATAAAATGTTATACTATTTATACATATCTCTAACTATTATTCACCACCCATTCCCTACTATTGCGCCAAAGTGATGAAGTCTTCCGCTATTTTGTATTGATGTCCGTCGAAATAGGGGAGTTGACGAAATGCTGTACGAATGAAAGAAAAAAAACAACATAAATGTAATAATGTTTATTTGTTTGGTTGCATGAACTAATACTTAAATTATTAAGATAGAAATGAACGCAAACTTCTAAATACTAAAGTAAATCTATAAAATAATATATATTTCCAATGCAGTACGTATATATATATTATATAATACAATATATAGTATATATATATATTTATATATATAATATATATATATATATATTAATTATATATATATATATATATTTGTATTTTATATATTATATTAAACATTATATATATAAAAGAACTAATTATTAGATTAATATTAAATAACCAATGCAAAATTATTATAAAAATGTACCTAAAATATGAGTGTAAAATGCGCATATCAGCTTTTAGAGTTCAAAAGTCTATGTTGAGATAGGCTTTGACAGGATGAGGTCTTGTATTGACATAGACATAAAAGACTCGAATACTAAAGGTATTCATAAGAAGTCAGAGTGTTTGACTTTCGTAGAACATGCATTTTTGAGTTTGTGTGTGCATTACAGTTCACTATTTATCTAACCGGTGATTTAAAGATTCATATCACTCTCGGAAGAAAATTACCGAGTGTCACTACGTGTCAGTTCAAGTTCTCAAACACTGACATTAAGATCAACTCGTTTGTATTAGTCACACATTATTTCTTTCTAGCCTTCCACTTTAAATGTGTGTGGGATTGTTGGAAATACATTCAAATCAGAAGAGGTTTCCCATTTTTCATACGCCTGTATGTGTTGGAAAATTCATTTTAAGGGGAAAGAGCTACAATTTCGGACCACCTTTACTTGTTAGTAATGGTCATCCAACCCATGTCCACACGATCAAAGCTCTTCCCCTTATTTTGTGTTTAATTTGTGGCTGAATGAAGGGAAGCCTGTTATATTAAACACTATATAAGCAGTCTTCCCTTCCCTTTTCAAAAGTGCATTCGTACAAAGCCTTTTTCTCATATCCCTCTTATCTCTCTGAGTCTAAGCAATGGTGAAGTTCGTCTACGTTTAAGGTGGTGCAAGCTTAGCGTGGTTATTCTATGTTGCCTGTCAAAAGCGTACCGGTTTACTTTGACTGCACCATCGCCAGGCAAATAACACTTTAAGGTAGTGTTATATAACACGGAACAGACTCCCTTACAGTCATCACCCCTGTTTGTCCTGTGTTTCCCAAAAGGTTGGCAGCTCCGCGTTGACGTTGCTTAAATTTCCCAACACCACCATGGCATTTTCTTTGTGACCTTGAAGGTGTTCATGTGTATTGTCTCCACAAACCCAAACCTTCGCCTTCAAATATTCATTTTCTATGGTATTCGACATGGTTTCAAAGGATGGTAATAAAATCTTAGAAGAATATAGATTTTAAGATTTAATTATTGTTATATTATTATTATGACTCACGGAATACAATACAAGAATATTTAATTATGGTTATATTATTATTGTGCCTCACGGTCATTATATACTAATAGAACTTGAAAAGAAACTAATAATAATAATAATATACATAATATCTAAAAGTAATTAAGTGTTAATAATAATAGTAAGAATATTAAAACGTAAGATAAATTTGGAATTTCAGGAGATAAGCGACCTCTGGTGAAATTAACTCTTAAATAATTATATATCCAATTTAAATATGCTGAATATTATTACAAGCAATTTCATTTCGTGCATGCAATAAGAGGAGCTTGCGAAAAACCTGGAGAGTGTAGTGTTGTGCGAAGCACTCGGAGAAGTGCGGCTGGACACTTATTCACTATTGTATGCTGGTTGATCGAAGAAAGAAATATTGAATTTCCTCCTTTGGAGTGAAAGGAGAAGAGTGGAGTAGGAAGAATGTACACCATCTCCGAACACTATAAATCTCTCTCTCTCTCTTACTTATTGCTTTCATATATTTTGTGCATGCTTTATTCTAACTACGAACTAACCCGATTACGTTTATCACATAGCTTTAATTGTCTGGTTTTTAATTTCGTTCCACGTTTGCATGCCAAGCCAAATTTAACTACATCATCCCTCGAACCATATCTAGTGCTTCTAACGTATTTCATGTTTAGAATCTCTCTTTGTGCAACCACCTATTAAGCATAACACTTTACCGCTACCAATTCCGATGTTGTTACTTAGAGTTGAAATTACCAAAGTGTTATTTGCCATGTGTTTATTGCAAAAGAAGTGAAAAGTTTAGAGAAGTCTATTCACCCCACCTCTAGACTTCTCCACCCTTTCGGGACCAACAGTTATAGATTAGAATGAGGAATAGTATTACACAATTTTGCATTATATTAGAATAGAATTTTAACGCAGAATTATTGTACGCAATCGGAAAGTAGAAATCAAATATAGTTTATATTAGGAAGAGATATTTTTTAGAAATTGGGGCGGAAAGTTAAAATTGCAGGATTTTGTTATTATATATAGTATAGATTAGAATAGGAATTGTATTACACAATTTTTATAATATTAGAATAGAATTTTAACGCAGAATTATTGTACGAATGGGAAAGTAGAATCAATATATTTTATTAGGGAATAGAGATTTTTAGGAATTGGCGGGAAGTTAAAATTTTTGATTTTGTTATTACATATAGTATAGATTAGAATAGAATAGTATTACACAATTTTATAATATTAGAATAGAATTTTAACACAGAATTATTGTACGAATGAGAAACTAGAATCAATATATTTCATTCAGGAAGAGAGATTTTTAGGAATTGGGCGGGAAGTTAAAATTTTAGGATTAGTCATAGATAGAATAGGAATAGTATTACACAATTTTATAATATTAGAATAGAATTTTTAACCCAAGAATTATTGTACGAATGAGAAGTAGCACAATCAATATATTTTATTTAGAAAGAGAGATTTTTTTAGGAATTTTGGGTGGAAGTTAAAATTTTAGGATTTTGTTATTAATATAATATAGTATAGATATTAGAATAGGAATAGTATTACACAATTTTTATAATATTAGAATAGAATTTTAACGCAGAATTATTTGTACGAATGGAAAGTAGAAATCCAATATATTTTATTAGAAAGAGAGATTTTTTAGGAATTGGGCGGAAAGTTAAATTTTTAGGATTTTGTTATTATATATAGTATAGATTAAATAGAATTGTATTACACAATTTTATAATTAGAAAAGAATTTTAATGCAGAATTATGTACGAATGGGAAAGTAGCAATCAATATATTTTATTAGAAAGAGAGATTTTTTAGGAATTGAGCGGTAAATTAAAATTTTAGGATTTTGTTATTATATATAGTATAAATTAGAATAGGATTGTATTACACAATTTTATAATATTAGAATATAATTTTAACGCAGAATTATTGTATGAATGGGAAAGTTGAAATCAATATATTTTATTCGGAAGAGAGATTTTTTAGGAATTGGGCGGGAAGTTAAAATTTTAGGATTTTGTTATTATCTATAGTATAGATTAGAATAGGAATAGTATTACACAAATTTTATAATATTAGAATATAATTTTAACGCAGAATTATTGTACGAATGGGAAAGTAGAAATCAATAGATTTTATTAGGAATATAGATTTTTTAAGAATTGGGCGGGAAGTTAATATTTTAGGATTTGTTATTATATATAGTATTAGATTAGAATATGAATTGTATTACAATTTTATAATATTAGAATAGAATTTTAACGCGGAATTATTGTCGAATGGGAAAGTAGAAATCAATATATTTTATTAGGAATAGACATTTTTTAGGAATTTGGGCGGGAAGTTAAAATTTTATGATTTTGTTATATATATAGTATAGATTACAATAAGAATTGGATTTTAATTCCATGAAAATGGGAGAATTACAATTCCTTTCAATCAAACAAGAGGAATTTTGTGGCCTTTGGAATTATGTGGGGAATTAAGTGAGAAGGGAATTTAAATTCCCTTCAACCAAACGCCCTGTTACTTTGAAGTCTTTTTAATGCAATTATATCGTGGCATCAGGCGCACATTGCGCATACATTGTGCGCCCTGGTGCAAAATGACGTTCATTTTGTACTCTCTTTTTTTGGAAAATTCGCTTTCCGTATCGGCGGTTAACTTCTTTAAAAAAATCTCATGTTTCGAAAATGTATATAATGTATAATAGAATGTACATAATTGTGTAACAGAACACACATACTTTTTTGAAAAGATAATACACATAATCTAAATAATTCAAATACAATAAAATCTTAACATAATACACATAAATTAAACTTTTAACTCTTAAAAAAAAATTCTATGTTTTGGATGTACAAAATTTTATAAAAGAATGGTACATAATTGTATGCAAAGAATTGAAACAAGATAAGACGGAGTTAGGTGAATTGGATTCATATCCCTTGTGGTGTGTGAAGTGATCAACCTAGGAGTACAACTAGTGGTGTATAGCCTATGTGAGATGACTTCCAATACCGTTCACCTCTCAGTTTACTAGGCATTTTCCTTGGTATGGAGCACCTTTAAGTGACCATGGTCTTAAGGAGTTCACTTTCGGTTTACTAGGCATTTTCCTTGGTATGGAACACCTTTAAGTGACCATGGTCCTAAGGAGCATTTCATCAAACATCTTGTCTATATCTCATTCCCAACTTAGCCTCTCGAATCTTAAAGAAGGGAAATGCAAGAAGGAGGAGCTTAGGATTAAGCTACAATATCTTGTTAGCTTAATCCTCCTCAAACCTAAATGTATGTGGTGCACTCACATACAATGAGTCCATACAAGGTCCTCTTACAACAATGAATTCATCATTATAAGCACAAATCCATAGATTAATACACATCAACACAAAAGAATATGATCCAATTCACAAGGGATTCTAGCCAAGCATAGCTAAGTAATTCAACATTGCAATAGAAATCAATCAACAATTAAAGAATAAAAGCTATAAGAAATACCAAATTAGATTGCAATAGTTGATTACTCCTACAATTTCTCCTTGAATTGAAGGTTGTAAATCTTCTTCTCTAATAGTCTTCAACAATGTGATTGGCTAGAGAGAACTAAGAACCCTAGAGATATGAAATCTAAGCTATCTAATGTGTAAAAATGATGAAAAAAATACAAAATGGAATGATTCCCCCTGAAATAGTCCCCCAACAAGCCACTTAAATAGGCTTAAAGTCTGAAATTTTCGCGCAGAAACTCCAACTAAATCTCCAACGCGCGTTGGGATGATGCGTTGTACTTTCTGCTTCTTGTCCACGCATGGCCCACACACGTTGGACATGTGTGTGAAACTTTCTATTGGAATTCTTTGACCGTATTTGTAACACCCCGTGTTACGGCCCTAAGACCAAGTAATTAATTAATCTATGACCCATAAGAAAGAATAATTTTATTATGATTAAGTTGGGAAAAAGGCCACCATAGTCCGTGGACCCCATCCCTAAAGCCCATTACCTAATCCTAGAAGGATTAAAACCCATGGCATATAAGTAGGGACTTAGAAGGCATTTAGAATTCCCACCACAATATCTCCCACCACCCAAGGAGCTCCAAGAATTCCCCTAGGAGAAATCAAGAATCAGAAAGCTTAAAGAAAGATCCTTCATGCCAAGGAATTAATTAAGGCTAAGAGAGTAACCATGTCTCAACAAAACCTATTTTTTATAGTTATGATTTTCCCCTTAGGGTTTCCCCAATTATTGTGGAATGGCGATTATGATGATTATTATTATTGATGTTGAATTGATGATTCCATGGGGAATCTTGATAATCTTGATATTGGAGTTTCTGACAATTATGATGTTCTTGGTGATTAATGGTTCTTGATGATTATGATGTTCTTGATTATGATGTTCTTGATGATTAATTGGTATCTTGATGATTATGTGTTGTTCTTACCGAATCTTGCAATTAGAAGACGAAATCGTATTCTTGTTACATAAAGTGATTAGAACCCTAGGTTGTATCGTATGTATTATTCTTGGATTATCGGTGGGAAATCGCATATTTGGGTGTTGATTATGTTTTAGAAAAGCATGATAGGTTATGTGCCGTTGTTCTCGTATTTGACCGTTAAATTGTCTACGTGATGTCGTTAATTCGTTTAAAGTGTCTAAGCATGGTTCGGGTTCCAAACGGTTCCCGGGGCGAAAGTGAGAGTCAGTGGGGGGGTAGGTGGGGGTAGGGGACCCGCCACCTACCCACGGCCAAAGGCCATCTCCGGCAGCGGGCAGCCGGCGGCGGGCAGCTACCCGCGTGCCCGTGCCCGGAACAGTGTTTGCGGGCGCCGCGGGTGACCCCCCACCACCGGCTACCCGCTGGAATCTTTCCCCCCTCGGACCCTGCTTCCCCGTTTGCATGTTTTCCCGATCCCCGTGGTGTCCCAACAAGACCCACGGGCAATGCTTCGAGATGCAACAAAAGCCACCGCGGCAAGGACTGCGCGGGCAACCCCTGGAGATGCTTCAACTGCGGGGAGGAAGGACACAAGGCCTTCCATTGCCACTCAACCCCAAAGGCCGCGTCCCACCACCACCGGCCACCAAAGGGGCTACTGCGCTCCCGGAAAGTATTCGTCATGGCCAAACGCAAGCCGGACCTCGAAGACAAAGAAGATCTAGAAGGAAAACCCAGAACCCCGAAGAGAGGCACCATAGGACCGCGAAGAATAATCCCGAAAAGCGAATTCTGTCTAGGATAAACCATCACCCCGTGTAACCATTCCCATATATCGTATCGGACCACTATTTAGCTTTAAATTACTCGAACATTATGCCTTACTTAGCTTAGCTATTTAGAAAAGCATTTATGAATAAAAATTCGTGATCAAAATCCAATACAAGGGTAAAAACAAGTTATGTCATCAACTTCAACCCTTTCCCCACTAAAAGACGAAATAAGGAAAGGACAAAAGGAAACTACACCACCAAGTAATGCTAGTGTCACCATTAGGAATTGAACTCTAGATCTCCCATTTACAAGTTCCAAACCCTTAACCACTAGCCCATGTGTGGTTTCTTGAAACCACAAGGAACACCCTTCTTAATAAACCCTCCAAATCCCTAAAACCCATAAAAATCCCCAAATCATAAACCCTCTCTCTCCCCAATCACCCAACCCCTCCTTTCCTTCTTCTCACGACCCCCCCAATACGCTCGCCGGCCGCCACCGTAGACTTCGCCACAACCCCGACACACGACCGCCAGCCCACGACGCAGCTACCGCCGCCGGAAATCGGCTGCCTCCCTCCCCCGGTGGGTGCCAGCTCTAACCCTGCTGCTACCATCACTCGACCCAACTTGGAGACTGCCGCCGCCACCGGTTTACACCGTCGCCCCCCCCCCTCTTCGACGAATCTACGCCGGAACCACCGCCGCCGGCGCTTTTCGTGGGAAACGAGCGGAAGACCATCGCCAGAGACTCGCCGGAAAAGCTCGCCGGAAAACCGCCGTCGCCGCCGTACCGGAAAAAAGGAGTCGCCGGAAACGCCAACCAACACTACGGATCGTCAACCATGCCAAAGAAGCCTCTCGGGAATCCGCACCCCGGAGTGGAACCAATGCCGATTTACACCCATAATCGGGGTAAAGCACTCGAACCCGACCAATTCTCTCGAATTGTTGACATGCTTAAACATCAAGGGCTTTTAGATACTCTACCTTCGCCAATCAAAGGGGACACTATACCCCGACTTTGGTAAAAGAGTTCTACCAACACTTGTGCCACCAAATCGGGGTGACCAAAATTAGAAATTGCCACCAAGGTCCGTGGCAAGGAAATTGTGACTTTCCGAAGGCCGGTTGGCAAACTCTTGAAATTGACCACCACGGTTGTGTCCAGCTATGACGGAAAGGGGGTGGATTGACACCCCAAACTTACGGGGTACAAGGACTACCTCGGATACTTGCTCGGGAAAGAGGACGGGTTCACCTCGCCACCCGACCAAACCGAAAATGGTTATCGGCGAGCAAAAGATATTGGTTATGATTTGTAACCGATAGCCTCTTGCCCACCAATAACAAGAGCAAAGGACGTAGGGAGTTTGGAGTGCACCTTTGCGTATCTCCTAAAACACAAAATCAAATTCAACCTGCCGGCCTCATGCTAAAGCACATGGAATTCTGCAAAGCGAACCAACCGGCTTAGCCTACCCTACGGGATGATCCTAAGTTGGATCATGGAGAAAAAGGGGGTGGACCTAAGCCACACCGAGGTCAAAACCCCCTAATGGTATGGTTTCATGCCCCAAAACCTTCGCCGCAACGACATCTACTACACCGAGGGAGGACATTACCTCACCCTCGAAGAGATTTGCCAAAAAACCCGAGGAAGAACGAAGGAATTGGTTGACCGGTTGGACATCTCCAACAAGAAGCTCAAGCGGGCATTCAGGATTGGGGGCCCGGAGGGAAATGAGGAACAGGAGGAGGATGACGGCCTGACCCGTCAGGAACCACGACAGGAAGGGACCCGAGGTACCAAAACGAGGGCTCAGTAATGAGCGCATACCTCGCGCAGCTCATCGCAAAACCAAATCATGGAGAAGGGTTCTCATCCTTGATTCGCACACACGCGCACTCGATCAGAGGGGTGGCAGCAATCGAGGCCGCCTTGGGCACTCGTGGAGCATCCAGTTCACAGCGCAGGAAACGAGGTACACCAGAACTTCTCTATTCACAACGCCACCGAAAGTACAGCCTACCCCGAAACCAAGACAAGACGTAGGGCCACATTCCTACCCAGGAGGCCGAGCTACGAGATGTCTAGGGTGAAAGGGGACTATGACACCGGGGCTTCGGGGA
This sequence comes from Ipomoea purpurea, assembly GCA_009835305.1. NCBI lineage: Eukaryota > Viridiplantae > Streptophyta > Magnoliopsida > Solanales > Convolvulaceae > Ipomoea > Ipomoea purpurea. The sequence continues at coordinate 10,878 of VALG01003368.1, read as the reverse complement.
CGAAGCCCCTTGTAAGGGGGGAGAGTGTAACACCCTGTTGTTACGGCCCTAAACAAGTAATTAATTAATTTATAGACCCATAAGAAAGAATAATTTTATAATGATTAATTGAAAAAGGCCACCATAGTCCGTGGACCCCATCCCTTAAAGCCCATACCTAATCCTAGAAGATTAAACCCCATGGCATATAATAGGGAACTTAGAAGGCATTTAGAATTCCCACCACAATAATCTCCCACCACCCAAGGAGCTCCAAGAATTCCCCTAGGAGAAATCAAGAAATCAAGAAAGCTTAAAGAAAGATCCTTCATAGCCAAGGAATTAATTAAGGCTAAGAGGTAACCCATGTCTCAACAAAACCTATTTTTCATAGTTATGATTTCCCCTTAGGGTTTCCCCCATATTATTGTGAATGGCGATTATGATGATTATTATTATTGATGTTGAATTGATGATTCCATGGGAATCTTGATAATCTTGATATTGGAGTTTCTTGATAATTATGATGTTCTTGATGATTAATTGGTATTCTTGATGATTATGTTCTTGATGATTATGATGTTCTTGATGATTAATTGGTATCCTTGATGATTATGTGTTGTTCTTACCGAATCTTGCAATTAGAAGACGAAATCGTATTCTTGTTAACATAAAAGTGATTAGAACCCTAGGTTGTATCGTATGATATTATTCTTGGATTATCGGGTGGGGAAATCGCATGTTTGGGTGTTGATTATGTTTAGAAAAGCATGATAGGTTATGTGCCGTTCGTTTCTCGTTTGATCCGTTAATTGTCTACGTGTTGTCGTTAATTGCGTTGTAAAGTGTCTAAGCATGGTTTCGGGTTCCACAACGGTTCCCGGGGCAAAATTGTGTGAAAAGAGTCAGTGGGGTAGGTGGGGGTAGGGACCCGCCACCTACCCACGGCCCTTCCGGCAGCGGCAGCCGGGGGCGGGCAGCTGCCGCCGGCGACCCGCTGCCCGGAACAGTGTTCCGGCGGGCAGCCGGCGGGTGCCCCCCACCCACCGGCTACCCGCTGGAATCCCCCCTCGGGACCCCGGCTTCCCCGTTTGATGTTTCCCCGATCCCCGTGGTGTCCCAACGGACCCCGTTTATCGTGCCTATGTCTAGTTTGATATTTCGGGTACCGTTCGTAGGTTTATGAGTCTATTATATATTGCATGCTAGTTGAATTGGTATCCCGTTGACCTAGGTGGAAAGAAGTATGAACCCCTTAGGGCTATTCTTAGTATGTGATGGATCACGCATAGGTTTTTTATACGTTTATCCCCTTCCCAACGTGTAATGTGGGTTGCATGTGCTTGCTATGTGTTATGTGTGTGTGGCCCAATTCGGTTGCGATCGGATTGGTTATCCTGAGGTTCAGAAGCCGCTACAGTCAGATGGGAATTCCTGCTGCAGTCGGATGACGGTATCCTGGGCTGCGGTCCAGAAGCTGGTTGTAGTCAGATGGGAATTCCTGGCTGCAATCAGGATGCATTTTCCCGAGCTGGGTTCGGAGGCTGGCTTAGTCAGATGGGAATTCCTGCTACAGTCAGAATGACCACTCTCTTATGCGTCCACTGTTGGTTCGATGGATGAGCTGCCAAATCGCGGTTGCGATCCTCCGTGTTGCGATACGGGGCAGGGTGCTGCGGGGCCGTGTCAGAGCTATATGCGCTGACCCTCATTTGTATGGGCATGCGATTGGTCCTGTGGCGCCAACAAATGTGCTATGTGTTGAGATATGGAAGAGTTGTGGTTTATGAGTTATCTTGAGGATGTGACTGTGAGATTTATGTTGGAGACTGTTTTATGTTGGTTATGATTATTGTTTATGCTTGCCTTATTCGCCTTATCTATTGTGAACTGCTTATGACTATTATAACTGTTGCTTGTGTCTGGCTTTATCTGTCGAGTCATTTCCCGGTTTTAAAGCTAGAGTTCTTAGGATATATCTCGATGCTCAAAATGGTTTTTATATATCTATATATATTGCTATATTATTGTATTTCAACGCCGGTGTGGAGTGGGTACCAGAATCTTCTCGCTGAACAGATATATTTGGCTTTCAGCACCGAGGAATTAGAGCACTGGGAGCGCGCTAAGAGCTGGGACATAGACGTAGTTAGTTTCTCTTTTTTGGCTGCGTGCGGATTTTGCATTTACGTTTCGGAGGATAGATAGTTAGACTGCCTGTGCACTTGGGTTCTCTAGCCCAGGTGTGCATAGGCACCCCATATCTATGTTCACACTTGGGATTTATTGTGATGCTACCTTTATTTATAAGTTTTTAAATGTCTTAAAAATCTGGGGTTTACAGTATTTTATCTTTTTCTCATCCGAAAGACATTAGTCCTAACGAGAGCCTCCAAAACCATAGTTTTATCTTCAAGTATAATTCAATGAACTTCCTTTTTCTATGATGGGAATCCTAAATGACATGCAAAGTTTCAAAAAAGTTAGATATAGATTTCCAAAGTATTATATATAAGGGTTTTTGAAAATAGCCTAGGCATTAATATAAGCCTTTCTAATGTATCAAAAGCTTTGCAAATATGAAAAACATAGGTTTTAGGTTAAAAAAAAGTTTAAGGAAATAGTGACTTCATGCAAAAAAAAATTCCATATGAACATGTCAATCTTACTATTCATGAACTAGACAATGCAAATAGAGCATTTGATCAACTCATCTCATGGTTCAAGTCACAATAATAGTACTCAACGTTCATGCTCAAATGTACTCAAGAAATACTTAGAAAACATCATAAATCAGGCTTGTTTGGAAAAGTGATTTTACTCACACTAGCGTGTCATATGAGCCCGAGTCTCCGAGCCTCCACGGGCCCACTCAATTCCCGGTCCCAAACCAACCAAAATTATTGAGCCTCAAAGGGCCTGTTTTTCAGAATACCTGCGAGGCTAGGTGTCGGAGCTTTGAAGGGGGCTTCGCCACTTTGCTCCGCCCAAGCATGGCCTTGAGTGGCGGATCCTCTCAAGGTCCGCCACTCTGGTCCGCAGGGTGATGGATGCATACCACAGACCCTCTGGGTGTTCCGTTGGTAACGCCCCACAAGGTCAAAACAGAACTTAGGCAGTGAGCTTGTGAAATTTGCATTAGATGAACAAAATCCCACTATGAAATTTCAAAACACCTCCAGCACTTCTCCAAACAACCAGGAAACAACAAGATAACAATACCAACACATAATAAACACATGAACATGGATTCTTCATCATTTTTAAGCATCAAATCACCAACAACATATCTATATCAACAACAACAACACAAAACTAAAATAATAGGTTTTGGGAGTCCATGGGTTATATCTTGAGTTTGCTAAACCCTAGTGTGAATCCCTCCTCTTCTTCAACCAATGTTCCCACCTTCACCTCCTATTATCCTCAATAAGAACACCTAAAGCATACATCATACACACATACACAAACATACACTATATACTAAAAGAAATGGGTTAGAAGAGTATGGAAGATGAAGATTGTGACACCCCGGAAATTTAATTCCTTAAACCCGAATTTAATTACTTAATTAAATTCTAATGTCTTTGCAATTACTTCTTATTTTCTTTAGCATAGTCGAGGGACCTAAATTGACTAAATCCCTAACCTTTTAATTAAGTCAATGGGAAGACTTGGTGCTTTATTACTTGTACTCTAGCCTTTAATTCTCTCCTAACTTGCTTGTGGAAAGAAGATGTCCTTTTGGTCTTTCACAATCCTAACTTGGACCAAGATATTTCCTAGACTCTCATCCTAGTCTTCCTCACTTAGACAAGAAACACCTCTCTCCACACTCTAGCTTTCTCTCCAAGCTACCATAAACCCTCCCAACCTAACCAAAGAAATCCATCATCTTCTCTACCTTGAAGGCCACAAGTTTCCACCTTTCCTCATCTACAACCTTAGGAAGGGTAAGTTCTAGGCTTTATTGGTTTTACTACTTAGTTTTCCACCACCTTTATCTAAGAATTCTTGTATTGGTTGGGCTTTTGGTTTGTGTTTGAAAGATCTTTTAGAAGAGGACCTTCAAGGAGGATCTTAGGAGTTGGGAGTGTTGATTAGGCTACAAAGGTAACACATATCTTACAAAATCTATTTACACTTGCTATTAATGATTCTTGATGCTATTGAGTGATTATATGCATTTTCTTGTGTAAATGCCTTGTTAGAGCTTGTATTTAGGCTATTTAATGCTATTCATTGAGCTATTCTATGTGTTCAAGTTCCTTTGTTGATTGATGTGAGTTTTGAGGTGTTTTGGACTTGAACTTGAGCATTTTGACAATTTTTCCCGAAGTGGGATTTGGACTCTCTGTTCGATACCAGCGGGTACACTGGCGGGCGGTGTGCCCCGCCAGTCCACCTGCTGGTACAATGGTGGGGTGTGGCGGGTGGTTGCTACCCACTGAACCGCCCACTGTACGTTGGTGTTGGCCTCCGTTTTGTTGATCCATTGTGCGCTTGTGTGTCTTGGTTGATGTTTCGTAAGTCTAGAACGATGTCTTAAGTGTCATTGATAGGATTTGTGAGTCTTGAATCGTGTTTGTGATCCAACTTTGTGATTCGTTGGATTGAAGTGAAGTCTATGATGTCCTTTTGAGCTTTTATGACTATCTTGTTGAATTGCATGCTAGCTAATGCATTAGTTATACATTATTTTACACAATGATTCAAGAAGAGAATACAAACTCCACGCATGATGTTGAGCTGCCTGAGAGTATGTGCGGAAATAATGGAGAAAAGAAGTACCATGATATGCCTGAAGAGCATTTAACTACTAAAATAAAGGAATTTTTAGAGAGTGGTAAGCATTTCATTGTCCGGGATGATGTGTGGACCACAAGACTAGAAATATTTGAAAAATGTTTTTGAAATTGTACCGTGATACTTGAATAAAAGACAATTAATTGTTTTTATTCACCAATTTAGTTAATTAATTAAACTCGTATAAGCAAGTATAAATAATAACTGCAGAAAGCATAAAAATAAAACACAAGGAAATTGTTACGCAGTCCGAAGCTCCTTCTCCTACGTCTGCGGGCAACCCACGTCTGCCCAATCCACTATAGATGTTCACCAAAGGAGTATTACAGAGGTAACTGAATACGGCCTCCAGCTTTACACTACCACTCTTTCTAACACCTATCCAGGACTGACACACGTACACCGAAAATCTTCACAAGTTGCTTCAGCAGTACCACGTACTGATCATGCAGTACAATATAAATGCTCTTACAAATTAAATCAGAAATTACAATTAAATAGAAATTTTTTGTAAAATCAGGGAGCTTTCACAGTATATAATTCTCAAGAAATCGGCAATAGCTCCTTCAGACAATGTTCTTTTATAATCTTTCAACAACCTTGTTTGTCTTGATCCACCAAAGTAGCCTCCCCTTAGCTATTCACTGTTCGAACAAGCTCAACCATTCATTTTATAAATTGAAAGCTTCTTTTGTGGATTTAATAATACCAAGCATTCTGACACTAAATTCATACTCACATGGTCCATAAAGATTTAAAAACAAATAACACTAATTTATTTTAAACTTAGTAATACAATAAAATAGCCAATAGTTAATTTTATTTTACACTTACAATCTCCCCCTTTGGCATTTTATTGGAAAAACTTGAGTATCAAATACTTTTGGGGCAAGAATCATTTAAATTTATTTATAGCCCTCTCAGTATAGGTACTTAACATGACATAGAAAAATTAAAAAAAACATTAAAATTGAATTCCTTTTGACACTTGTGAGTAGAAAACCTAATGGAAATCTTTAAAGCTAATCACACACATATCATTTAAAATCATTATCATACCATATCAACCTTGATCTCTTGAGTGACAGGTGGAGATCCATTTACAAAATATAATCCATGCTATTGTTAGGAGTATACTACTATATTACTCCCCCTAACTAATATGAGTTATTTCCATTCATGCTAGCAGAAACGCTACCACACATAACCAAAATTAAACATAACTAATACCTGAAATTCATCCACCAGTGCAGTAGTCTTCCAAATCCACAGATAGAGCATTCAAAGTATTTCCAAAAATCAACAACCGTAATACTCCCCCTTACTCCTAACTCCCCATTTTGCCAATAAATGACAAAGGTAGGTGAACATCAAAATAGTGGATTAGAGTTACCGTGCAGACGGGGTGCCCGAGTCAGAATCATCTTCTTCATCTTCAGAGTCAGTGGCAGCAGTCCTAGCATCAGCTAAAATCTGAGCGTGAATAGCCTCCATGCGAGCAAATTTCTTGGAGTTGTGCATCACGAAGATTGGCAAGACCCGAGATGGTTGATTGTTGAGAAGCAACTGACTGCTGAATTTTGTGCAATAGAGGCCTCAAGAGTGAGCACAATCTGCCGACGATCGACCAGTGTTGGGGGTTCTTTTGGAACCCTTCTTGAGCCTGGACGAGATGCTGACGCAGTGTCAGTCGATGAAGCAGGGGCAGAAACCAGTGGGGCTGGTGGTGGAATGGCAGGTAGCTGATCAAGTGAAGCCCGGTCATCATAATGGCCCTTCTGTGTGAGGCGGTCATCAAAGATATACGGATTGTCAGGAGTTGTGATCATTTCTTCCTTGTAGGGTTTGAATCGTGGTCTTGAAGAACTCCATAAATCAAGCACGGGAAAGGAAGATGATTTTTTGCTTCCTTTTTCTGCAAAAAAAGACATAAGGTGAGAAAATATGACCATTCCCAAATTGAATGGTAGACGGTTCCTGATTTTGTAGAGTAGTCCAGCGAGGTGTTCTGGAACAGATGGCGTCGGACAGTCGGGACCCAATTGGCTGAAGCAAGTCGGAGAAGCACGGAGTAAACTGTTGTGAGCTTTAGCTTGAAATTCCATCACTTGGCCATGAAACTTCCTTATTATGCGTGAAGCTGCGGCCATCAAGTGAGGGCTGGGATCCGGAGAAAGAGGATGATTTGGAGTACCCAAATAAGCATTTAATCTCGGGACGGCCCAAACGGGTACCAAGTGCCGAATGAAGACCTGATGGAAGATGAGCGATCCTTTGTGAATGTGTCCAAGTCAAATTCGTTGTAGAATCGGGTGTCAGCCAGGTGGAGTAAGGACCAATGTGCCGCAAAGAGGCTAGCAAATGTGATCACGCAAGAGTGGTGGAATATTTGCACTTGGTCGTCAAATATTCTTCATTAATGGATTTTTCAACAATGAAAACTTATTGACATGTGTCTTCCATATTGCAAGTAAGTCGGGAGACAAAAGATGAGGCTTGTAAACCTTGCTTGATCCCTTCGATTTGAGCCGGATGGTGTAGTACAAACCAGGTGAGTCAGCTTGAGCCCGTGACCTAGTGGTTTGGGGTGGCGGTGTGGATCCCCGGCGTTGAAGTTTCCTATCAATTTGTGTTTCAACTCTGCCAATTTTAGGACAATCTCTCTTTTCTGCGGTACTGAAACAGAGATTTTCTCTTTCCCTTTCCGGAAGATTTGCTAGAGGCACAGGAGATTCTGGGCTGTTCTTGAAGTAGATGAAACTTGGATTAGTTAAGGATCAGAATGACAGCTCTGAGCAGCGCAGTAATAGGAATAAAAGGCTGAACAAGTTACGTGGAACAGACACATGTTGAGCAACCTCTTCGATTGCAAATGCAGATGGTAAGGATTTGACTAAGTCAGATACGAGCAACAAATCAACATTTTCCCTGGTAAATTGTGAGTCAATGGGTCATAGGGATTTCACCAGGTAGCAGGCAGATTTTGAACATTAAAAACGCATGGGATATGGGAGCGCACAATTGATCATGCAAGATACATCAAAATCAATTTTTCTAGAAGAGTGTAAAGATGAAGAATGTGAAGAGTACCACTGGCGAAGGAGAGGCAAAGATGACGCTGGAACAGAGAGAGGGGATCCGACAGCGGCTGCACAGGCGGGAAACGGCCATGGTGTGCGGAGATGTGGGCGAGCTAAGCAGCTTGCCTTTTTCTTTGCTGTGACCCTTCCAGTAGACACCATCAGTTTGATTGTAGGCAAGAGTTCTATCGTAAGGCTCAGGAGTTAATGGAGACTCAGCATCATAATTTTTCTAAACAGATTGGCTCTCTCGGATCTAGTCACGTAGGTGAGGACGATTTTCCATGGGGTGCTTGAGGAGAGTGAAAATGGTGGGAGCTGAAGGAGAGGAAGCTGGTGTGATGATCTCGGTTAGAGAGGAAGACAACGAGAGAGACAAAGCTTAATGGTATTTGATGTGGATGTGGCTTGAAAAGGCGTGAGATTGATGGCTAGGATAGAGATCATGATTTAATAGGTGTAGATGAGTGGAAAAAGAGGATTTAAAGGAATTGACTAGAATTTTAGTCTTCTCAGCATTACTACAACCGAAAATTTTCATATATATAAAAGCCCTCAATAATGTTAGAAAAACATATTATAATTTAGTTATGTCGTGTTTATAATTTTACCAAGCTCAACCTTTTCCTGTATAATACATCCTATATATGTGAGCCAACAAAAAAGAAACACACAAAAAATTAAATTAACAAACAAAAACAAAATATATTTATACCTGGGGAATATTTATAACATTATATACAACTCCGAGGCTGCACTGATAGTGTTCAAATCCTGTGATTTGTTATATGTTTTTGTAAACGATCAGCAAGATTTTTGGTCAGTGGAATATATCTAATTAATTTCTTGTCTCAACAACACGGTATGATTAGTGTATGACGGAGTTATGTATGCTTTGTCGGAAATGTGACCGGTGATTTTTAGATATATTGTTTCCACTTAGTGTTTCGCAGAAGTAGTCCAATTTGTTCTGTTCATTAACCATAGTCAGGACCCCCCCCTTCTCTTTTTGACGCATCCAAAGTAGTTGATACAACAACGTACTGCACATGTACTCAGCTTCAGCAGTGACTCGCGATATTGAATTTTGCCTTTTTTACTTAGCAGCAACAGATTTTTCCCATAAAGAAACATTCCTCCGGACGTTTACTTTTTTGTCATCGGTGTTGCCGCCCGTCAGCATCACTAAACCTGCTAAGACTAAGATTTGGGTCAGTGGAATACCCAATTACTATAATTAATGTACTTTACGTATTTATAATTACGTTTGACTGCCTTCAAGTCGGATTCCTTTGATCCGCTTGATAACGTGCCACATATCCACACTTACCATGATGTCGGTCTACTAGCAGTTAGATAAGCAGACTGAAATATACTTCCTGTACAGGGTGGAGTCAACTGGTAGTTCTTGATTGTTCTTCTAGATATTTTGTATGTTGTTTGAGACGGGGTGTTCGGGCATTCTTTTGCAGATTCAAGACCGAATTTTCTTGATATTGATTTTTGGCATATTTCGCTTGAGAAATAAATATCCCTTCTTTTGATTGATTTACCTGTAATTCCTAGAAATAAGTTAACTCTCCGATCATATCATTTCGGGACCTCTTGTTTCATGACTTTGCTAGTTTGTCCTTCCACTGTTCTGTGTGGACCCAAAACACGATATATCAACGTAAACTTTTGCGATGGTTAGTGTTTACCTGTCGTTTTATGAACCAAGGTTTGTTCGAACCTCCTCGTTTTGTAGTTTATTTTGATAAGTAATATTGGGCAAGTCTTTTCGTACCGGCTCGTGGAGCTTTGTTTTAGCCCGTATACGTGCTTTTTGAAGCTATGATACTATTCCGGATGAATTGTGGGTCTTCAAACCTTTCGGTTGCTGCAACATATATATCCTCTGTGAGTATAGCCATTTAGAAAGGCTGTTTTGACTCCATCTGAAAGGAGCTTGATCTTTAAAGCACATAGCAATTGGAGAGAAGCAACGGATGGATTTCCCAGGTGAGCCATGGAGCAATGTTTCGTCGTAGTCGTTCCCTCAATTTGGGAATACCCTGGCAACTAGTCTTGCTTTATCCGAGCGATATTGCCGGTTGCGTCATTTTGTTTTTCGGAAATGCACTTTGTCCTACCATTTCCATTATTCGGTTATAGGAATTTAGTGTCCCATACCTTGTTCTTTCGAATGCCCAATTCTCTTGCATGCCTTGATCCAGTGTTCGTCAGTTAAGGCTTCTTTGATGTTCTTAGGTTCAAACTGGAAAAAAATAGCAACAAAAAAAAAAACAAAAAAAAAACATACTAGAGCGAAAAACATATACTATGACGGTTCCAACCAAAAACAAAAACAAACAAAGAAACAAACAAAACAACAAAAAAACAAAAAAATGTGAGTCCACGTAATAAGGAGCTACTTGTGAAAACTATCCAGACTAAGAAAAGAAACACCCAAAAGGAACATTCTCGTATATCTAGTACAACAGCAGCATCTATAGCTTCCAGTCTAAAACAAAATAGAAACAAAAAGAGAAATTAAACAGTGCTCAAAGAAAGTCCCCAAAATGCTCAAACATCAAAAGTTTTCAACACGCCACCTAGAGTACATCACCAGGACTACAGAAAACAACTCTTCAATCTACCAAATCTAATGTTTAAATTCTACCCGTACAAAATCTTCCATGAAAGCCACCGGATGTATTTTGCGTTCGGGATTTAGTGCATACGAATTGTAGGGAATATACAACATCATCAGCCTCACTTTTCAGTTTCCCTCGACTATGCTATAAAGTGAGAGAAAATAAGAAGTTAATTGCAAAGCAATATAGGATGTTTAGGTTCAAGTTATTACGTAAGGTTGATTGCATATGGGTGAATTTGTATCGCAGCAGGGCTACCAATGTCTGGGTTCTGAACGGATTAATTTCGTGGGCTACGCTCACGCGTCATAGGATTTTTAAAGAATCACCTGACCTGGTAAGTACAGGAAAAAGTAGTGGCTCAATAAGGGCAGTCT
>VALG01003363.1:0-21822 GCA_009835305.1 Ipomoea purpurea | reverse complement strand
CCACAAATATACGAGAAGGCTACATCAACTCATCGATACACATGGGAGACTCTTCCACACCATTCCATCACTCTCTTGCTATATTATTAGAAACACAAACACTTTGTGTAAAGATATGCCCCCTACAAGTATGTCAAAGACACCTACAAAATACATATGGAGTTTAGGCTTGGCACCGCCCAAAAAGGCCCGTGGTTTCCTTTCGGTTTCCACGTCAAAATCATCGAGTCCATATTATTTAGCAATACATTTTATCGAAAGGTGTATCCTCCAGCTAAAGGTTGTGTGTGACCTCCTTGGGCCCGAAACCCAAAAACCATCACATACCATCAACACAGACTGGACTAATAAATAAATAACTCAATTAGCAACTCTTTAATGAGCACATAATGACACATATATGTTCATATTTACATATTTCCCACTTCAGGAGGAAATTACTCAATCAATTGCTTACTACTTCAATTTATGTAAAACATTTGTAATTGGAAAAAGTGTCAAATTGGCCCCCTAAGTCAAGTGGATAGTGCAAATGGGTCCCCTAAGTGAAAAAAGCTCCATTCAGGTCCTCTAGACCTGTAAAATTGTTCAATTAAGTCCAGGATGACTTGTTTATCAGGTTAAATGCATACGGTGTTGACATGTCTTCTTATTTTTTTTATTGAAAGTATTATTTATTATAATTAATTAAAATAATAATAATAATTAAAAATTATTTTTATTACATATTATTATTATAAATTAATTAAAATAATAATAATAATTAAAAAACCATCTAAGAAAGACGCCATGGCGACGAAAAAGAAGATGGCAGTTTTTTTTTTTTTTTTTTTTTTTTTTTTAAATAATTAAAATAATCAAAATATAATAATAAAAAAAAAAACAATCGCGACCGTCTATGGAAGACAGTCATGGCCGACGAAAGAAGATGGCCATGTCCGTTTTCTAGATCTAGAGACGGCCATGGCATCTTCTTTTTTGTCGGTCATGGACGTCTTCCTTAGACGACCATGACTGTTTTTTTTTTTTAATTATTATTATTATTTTTATTATTTTAATTAATTATAATAAAATTTTTTTAATTTTTTAAATATATTATATTTTAATTAATTATAATTCACTTAGGAGACCCAATTGCACTATCACTCGACTATAGGGGCCAATTTGACACTTTTTCCAATAAAATAACGGACACGTGTCAACAGCTGTATGCATTTAACCTGATAAACAAGTCAACCTGACTTAATTGAACAATTTTACAGGTTTAGGGGATCTGAGTGAAGTTTTTTCCCCTTAGGGACCCAATTGCACTATCCACTCGACTTAGGGGGCGCAATTTAACACTTTTTCCTTTGTAATTTACAACAAACATGTTGCGATTTTTATTTTCTCCCATTATGAGAATTATAAATCCATCAAGGATTTTTCTAAATAAACATTACATCTAATGACCCATAATTATGCGGTCATGATGTTCATTAACTACATATCTAAATTTATTATTCTGTCAATGGTATTCTAATAAGGATAAAATTGTCCATTTTTGTTTTCTTCACTAAAAAGACATTTTACCATATTGATGGTATAAAAACCTCAATTTCTTCAACCAAAGCTTTGTTCTTGTTATCTTTTTTTCTCAACAAACTAATGAAGCACAAAAAGGGAAAGCTCATCTTATATATTCGATGAATAGATCCGTCTTGTAATAACAACATCATATGTAATAAAATCAAAGAATAAAAGTTAAAGTTTGAACCCACCATTCTCGATCATGTCCTTTGTCTTGTGAAAAATCACCTAAAATTTTCATCTTTTTTGAGCCTCTTTTTTTAATGGGCTAGCTAGCCTTTGTTCACATTGTTGTATGCATTCTCATGAGATTTTGTGAAAATTTTGAGCTTTGAAAATGGATGGTTTAGTTGAGAGGAACAAGAAATAAAGAGAGTGTTGAGCTCTGATGCTTCGCTGGAGGGGAGTTTGTTATGAGTTGTTCTTCTCTAATCTTTATTATGGGTTGCCAGATTCAAAAGGCCCAAGACTCCCCAAGTGGCAACATCAAGAAATGTGAAGATGAAAAAAGAGAGAAAATTCCAAGAAGCTGATGAAGGGATGGAAAATTGAAGAGAACTGGACTTGAATTTTTTTTTATTTAATTCTTTGTTTAATTTTAACTTGAATTCATGGAAATAACTAAATATAATTTATACTCACTTTGTCCAATTTTATGTGTCTAATAATTCGATTAACTAACTTGACTGGAGTTATTTTAATTCAATTTTTCATAATGTTAAGTTTATTATTAGTGTATAAAATAATTTATATATTTAGAAAGTGTATTAAAAGTACGTAAAATACAAAAATTCAAATTTAAACATGCTTTTAAAATATTAAAGAAAATAATAAAGAAGAAAGAATTGGTTGACCAATAAATAGTAAGCATGATAAGTCAAATGAATCAGAGGGAGTATAATATTTGATATTCTGACCAATGTCCATTTTAGGCATTGGAGCTATTCATCGTAATGATAAGTCATCATGGACGCAGTTGATGAAGATGAGCTTTCCCTTTTGTGCCCATTATTATTGGAGGGAGAAGCGAACAAGAACAAAGTTTTGGTTGAAGAATTTACAGTTTTTTTTATCCGCATGGCCAGCTCAGTTAGTCACATGGGTGAAGTTTGTGAAAATGATTTAGCGATCGAGTTTTACTAGCGCGTGCAGGAGCAACCTCTCAAAAGTGAGGGGGCTCCTTGTGCCGTGCAGTAAGCAAAAGTTTGGCCTATGTGTTCAGCTGAGTTACCATGATTTACATCCTCCTAAATATTCTGTCGGGTCGAGATATAAGGGGCCATTGGGATTGGAGATTCAACATTTTGGGAAGAATTTAGAATTTTTTCTCTCATCAATATGAAATAACATGGCGTTTGGTTGGAGAGGGGGAATTACGTGGGAAAGGAATTGCATGAAAATTGGGAATTGCAATTCCTTTCAACCAAATAAGAAAATTTTGTGACCTTTGAAATTAGGTGAAAATTAAGTGGGAAGAAATTCCCTTCAACCAAACGCTTCGTAAATGCCTTTAGGGCAAGAAATAAGCTAATTAACAATTTTACCTTTATCTAAAATGGTCCTTGGCTTGACCCAAAAAGTCATGGAAGGGATTGAAATCCCTTTTGGGAGGAAAATCCTTTTTGTGCTTCATTATTAAGTTTACTTTGTTTCTCTACTTTTGTTATCCTACTCTTGAAATCAAATCTTTTTTTAATAATTATAAACTCATTAACCTTTTCTTCTCATACTTTTAAACAATAGAATTGAAAATAAGAAGAAAAAATTTAAAAAAAAAAAATCAATGTTCATGCATTAATATGAAACTTTAATATATATATACACATATATGTATGTGTACTTATTATAATATTACCAAGTATTTGATTCATTATTATTCTGATTTCAATGTTTGAACCAATATACTCTAAATCAAATAATAAATAGTATTATTAAAAGGATAATAAATCAATTCATTAAATCATCTGTCAAAATATCCACAATGAACAAATTCACCAGTAATAATTTGTACATAAGATTCTGCTACTGATAAACAAACGTAAGTTCTAGTGGCCGAGACACTAATTATTAGTGAATGACCAACTATTAGGCACATATGCACAACATGAAAAAATTGATGTGTGTTAATTGTAACGTTTTAAAACTCAGAAATCCATTCACTTTTAGTAAAAGTTTAAGGGAATATTTGACCATTTCTCTAAATTATTAAAAATTGGGAAAATGGAACTTTTTTTCCCCTGAGTTATATACTTATAGCATTTACCCCCTCAATTATTTAAGTGGTTGTTTTTCCCCTTAAAAATTAAAATGACCATATTTTACCCTTAAAATAAAGATTTTAATAAATATTTCATTTATTTTCTTCTCCAACAAATTAATGACCATATTTGGTTCAAACCGAAACAAAAACACTATAGCAACCAAACCAAAAATATTCCAATTTTACAATTTAGAATCGAAACTCGATATTTAGAATTTATTTAAATCGTGAACCGGAATGGACGGTTCATGTTCAAACTAAAAAAATAAAATACATTTATTGTTGAATTTAGACTATTTTAAATTTTTTGATTCAAATTTTAATAAATTGAAAAATGCAAATATGGGTCTAGATCTGAATCATAATCGGAAACTTTTAATTCGATTGCTATAATGTTCGGTTCAATTCAAACCGAACCGTGGTCATCCCTACGTATACGTAATAATTTGTTGGAGAAGTAAAATAAATAAAATGTTTACTTTAAAGGTAGAAATGTCAATTTAATATATCAAGGAGAAAAACCACCACTTTTAGAATAATTGAGGGGACTAATGTGCTTACCTAAATAATTGAGGGTGAAAAGTGCTATAAATATATAACTCAGGGGAAAAAATGCCGTTTTCCCTATAAAATTTTATTCATAACTTTATTTTAATATAAATAATAATTATTATTATCTTTATTAAAATAATTAACATATTTAAAAAATAACTTTTAACAGATTTTTGTTATTTTTAAAAGATACAATTTTTAGCCAAACAGGAAAAAACATTTTTCTGAGCTTCAACCAAATACTATAAATAAATAATGGTAGGGAATACCAAGACCGACATGCCTTCGTCCTTTTGTTTTTATTTGTGCAGGTTACAGGTCGGATTTTCTTAGAAGAACCCGGTCGGTTCCCGACCGGGCACCACCCGACCGGCGTTGTTGACCACTGAGCGGTAGCCCTTAGGCAAGAGAGTCGAGAAGAGACACGTGGCAGTGCTACGTGCTGACAGGCAGGGCACCCGGAGGACGACACGTGGTTGCTACGTGTGAGGGACTTTTGGACGATCGATAGGTTGTTATCAAAGCATCCCGATCGCAGTCAGTCGGTACTCGGAACAGCCATTTAGATTGTACTTAGGACCTTCATTCCGATCAATAAAATCTTTATTTGCTTTGATTGGACTTGTGTTATTTATTTACCGCTTACGTGGCAATTAACACTATCATTTTGGCGCCGTCTGTGGGCACCCGTGCAAGAAAGCTACGTCTACCGAGCACCGGTTCTCTTCATCACCATGTATCCCTAAATGTATAACCTCAACGATTATGATCAGGCCGACGCAGCTAGCTCGGCGGATAATCAAGGTCACGACGTAGACCTCAACCTCAACCTTTCACTGCCACATCCACTAGTTCACCAGCCAGCCGCTCATCAACCGGTACACTATGTTCAACCGGGCTACCTAGCACCCGGCCATCCGGGATATCCAACGCTCGGTCAACAATACTAATATCACGGGCAATATCCATACCCGGCCCCTCCTCCGCCATATGGGTACTGGCCCGGCCACCCGATGTTCTATCCGTCCCCGGCCGAATATCCCCCTTTCATGCCTGTGCACATGGCTCCAGCCCCAGCTCCACCGATTTACCAGACTGCACAGCCCGAGCCGGAGCATCAGCCCACTTCCCAGGCTCGACGCTCGGCTCGTTCGCGGTTGGGGTCGATGGGTGCCGAGGCCACGGAGGTACCACGGCAGGCCTAAGAGACACACCCTGAGGTACACGCCCCGACTGTCAATCTCCAAGACGAAGCCAACCGGGAAGCAGCGTTCGAGTGGCTCCGCCCAGCCATGCGGCAACGGTTGGGACCACAAGATCCGAGCCGACACTCCGTGGACTCGCCAATGAGAGAACCCAGCCAGGAGGGTTCATTTGCGCACAGTGGGTCTCGATCGCACCATCGTCGACGTGCCCAGGAACCGGCCCTGCCCAGACGGCTGAGTTGAACGAGACCCGAGGACTGCTCAATGACCTTAGAGCAGAGTTCTCTCGGTTCAGAGAGCAGCATGAGGTGAGGCCCCCGGTCGACCAATCAGCCTCCTTGCTCCAGACGCCCTTCACAGCGGAGATAATGGCCCAACCATACCCGGTCGACTTACAGGTCCCTGGCAACGAAGGATATGCATGGCCGTACGGACCTCGAGTTCCATGTAAATACATATTATGGCAACATGATGATGATGGGCGTGTCTGACGCCGTCATGTGCAGGGCATTTTACTCTACCCTCGCCGGTCGGGCAGTAGAGTGGTTCCGATCACTCCCGCCGGGCTCTATCTCTAAGTTCGAGACGCTGGCAAGGAAGTTTACACACAAGTTCGTCACCTCCATGGTAATAAGGAAGCCCTATATGTACTTGGAGAAGGCGAAGCAGTTGGATGGGGAAAGTTTGACTGATTTCTTAGTCAAAGTGGAAAGCCGCAGTCGCGGAGGTTGAACCGATGGACGATCTTACGTCCATCCACATGCTCCATATAGCCCTCTGCGCCGGTTATCTCTATCAGGATTTTATCCTCCACCCCCCGAGCACGTATGAAGAGACGCTTCAAAGGGTGACAGATTATGCCAACGCCGGCGAAGAGAACGCCTTTAAATGCTCGGAAAAGGTCGGGACTTCATCCCATAAACCGGCCGGCTGGGCGGAACATCGGTCGGGTGATGACCATCCCCGACCCCGCACCAGGCCTGGTGAGTTTACGGCCTTGAACCGATCAGCGGCGGAGGCCATGCAGTACGCATAGTCCTGCAATCTCATCAAACTCCCCATCCCGGACAAGACGGACTGGACAAGAGTAAGCAGTGTGCTTATCATCGTTGTGCCGGGCATGACACTGAAGAGTGTACCCACTTGCGCCAACTATTGGAAGATTTGCTCAACATTGGAAAGTTGGACAAGTGCGTGGGGAAGAGAGAGGAAACAAAGAAAACAACCGATCGGAGAGATCATCAGCATTCTCATCACCGTTGTGATCGCTCCGATCGGGCTGAAAGATCAGATTGGTCGGGTTCAGATTGAAGAGATGACCGTAGGGACCCTGACCCTCCATCAAGCAGCCGACCGGCAGGCAAGCCCACCATCCATGTGATTTTTGGTGGATTGGATGATGCTTCCCGACCGAGGGAGAACTGTCCGGTCGCTATCGTAGATTCCCGCGAGACCGAGAAAAGACAAAAGATGGAGCCCATAACCTTCTCCCTGGAGGACCAGCCCAGCAGCGAGGACCACGGTATGGAAGCCCTCGTGGTTAACATTGACGTCAACGGGACTGACGTCCAGAGGGTTATGGTGGATACTGGGAGCAGCGTCAACGTCCTTTATATGGACGTGTTTGAAAAGCTCAAGCTCGATAAGCGCGAACTGACTCCGGTTGGTGTACCCTTGTCCGGATTTACCGGGGCAATCATCTACCCTGAAGGAAAGATCACGCTCCCAGTTGAGATCGACACCCCGCCGATGTCAGTAAAGACCGAGATGGAGTTCGTTGTGGTCAACCTGCATTGCGTCCACAACATCATCTTGGGCCGACCAACAATCATGAAGATCGGTGGGATAATTTCAATGCCCCACCTATGCATGAAATTCCCCACCCCCAATAGGGTCGGTGTAGTCCGCGGCTATGTCCAATCCGTCCAGGAGTGCTACACCCGGGCTGTCAACAGGCGTGATTCTGACACGTCGTCCCGGGTGAACACGATCGTCAAGGAGGTTACCAACGACCGGAAGGAGCAACCCGAGCCTTTCGAGGAAATCGAAGAAGTTCCCCTGTCCGGGGACCGACCGGACAGGAAGATCAAGATTGGCCGGGCCCTCACCCCCGAGCTACGAGCATAAATCTTGGTAATTCTCCGGGAGTTTTCCGATATCTTCGCATGGGGGCACGAAGACATGCCTGGGATCGATCGAACGGTCATTTGTCACAAGCTGGTCGTCGATCCCGCAGCCAAGCCGGTCGTCCAGAAGACCCGACATCTATCTTCCGATCGCCGCGAGTTCGTCAGAGAGGAGGTCAAGAAAATGGCGGCGATCGAGTACATCCGACCGGTGATCTATCCCGAGTGGGTGGCAAATATTGTCCTTGTTCCTAAGCCCCCAGCTTGGAGGATGTGCATAGACTTCACCGACCTCAACAAGGCCTGCCCGCTCGACCCATATCCGCTCCCGAGCATTCACCAGATGGACGACGAGACGGCCGGAGCCGAGTTGATGAGCTTCATGGATGCTTTCAAGGGATATCATCATATCATGATGCACCATGAATATGAGAGCAAGACAGCCTTCGTTACCCCGGAAAGGCTGTATTGCTACCGAGTGATGCTTTTCGCCTATGCAACGCAGGAGCCACCTATCAACGGATGGTCAACATGCTTTTCGCTGATCTACTAGGCCGAACGATGGAGGGATATATTGATGATATGCTGGTCAAGAGTCGGGACCGGTCCGACCACACTCAGGACCTCCGGGAATGCTTTCAGATCATGATGATGTATCAACTGAGATTGAACCCGACCAAATGCACGTTCGCGGTTCAAACGGGGAAGTTCCTTGGCTACATGATGAAGAAACGGGGAATTGAGCCCAACCCGGCCAAGGTCAAGGCAATTTTGGACATGTAACCACCTTCTACCGTTCGGGAGTTCCAGCAATCGACTGGTCGGTTGCCGCTCTCAGCCGGTTCCTCTCCAAACTAGCCGAGCGCGCTTTACCATTCTTCAAGGTATTGCGCAAACTAAACGGATTCGTCTGGGATGACGAGTGCCGAGCGGCTTTCGACGAGCTAAAAGAGTATCTCATGTCACCAATTATGCTGTCAAAGCCAGAGCTCGGGGAAGATCTAGACGTGTACCTCGCTGTATCCGATCTAGCAGTAAGCGCAGTATTGTGCCGAACTGATCCGGAAGGGGTCCAGCGACCGGTGTACTATGTATGCCACACGCTACATGGTCCCGAGCTCCGGTACTCCCGGCTTGAGAAGGTTGTCTATGCCTTGTATATTGCCGCGAAGAAGTTGGTTCCCTATTTCCAAGGTCGAGCTATTCGCGTGTTGACCGATCAGCCGATCGGACCAGTCCTCCGCACTGCTTCATCATCCGGTCGCCTAGTCAATTGGGCGTTAATGCTGACCCAGTACGCGATTGAATACCAACCAAGACCATCCATCAAAGGTCAACCCCTTGCAGATTTTTTGGTCGAGTGCACCGCTCGGGATTCCCGATCTCCGGAGGTCGAGGACCCCGAGGCCGAGTGGTGGTCGCTGGCTACAGATGGGTCCAGCAACAAGAAAGGGGCAGGAGGAGGAGTGGTGGTTAAAAGCCCGGAGGGCTTCAAGGTATACTTTGCTCTTATGTACCAGTTCCATCCGACCAACAATGAAGCCGAGTACGAAGCCTTTGTCAACGGCTTACAGTGTGCTCGGGATTTGGGGGCTGAGTACATCCTGGCTCAAACAGATTCTGCGCTCGTGGTCGGGCAGGTCCTCGGCGACTACGAAGTGAATGACGAACGACTACAATCTTACCGGGACCTTGCAATGGAGAAGTTTGCCCTGTTCCGAGGATATACTGTCCGGTATGTACCCCGATTAGATAACGCCGATGCGGACATCTTGTTCAAATTGGCTCAAGACGCCCCGGAACATATGTCAAAAATCGCTAGGATTTTGGTGATCTCGAGACACAGCATCCACCGATTGCCGGTCGCACCTATCCAACCGGCAGAAGACACCTGGATCACCGATCTGATGGAATTCCTCGAGCATGGTCGGCTCCCAGACGACCCCCAGCGTGCTCGGAAGGCCAAACTCAGGGAAATGGACAAGTGGAAAATGCTAATCGGATAATCCTGGAAGGTTTGAAGAAGAAGCTACACTCGGCTGGTCGTAGTTGGGCCGATGAGTTGCCCTACGTTTTTGTGGATCCCGATCGAGGCATGGATCCCGACCACCCGAGAACGAACTTATAATGCAGAGGAGAATAAACACTCGATGGTCGTGGATCTCTACGGGGTCGAGGAGAAGAGAGAGCTAGCCACTCGGTGCATGGCCGAGTACCAGAAGCGAGTAAAGAGTTCAAAGGATGTCCGGGTCAACCCTAGGTATTATCAGGTTGGAGATTACGTTCTACGCTGACGGGAAAGCCAGTCAGCCTTTGGAAGGTGGGAAGCTAGCACAAAATAGGGAAGGGTCGTACGTTATCAGCGCAGTTGTACGCCGGGAACCTACCGATTGGAGACGACGACCGGTAGCATATCGAGGGAACTTGGAATTCTGAGCACCTCGTTATGTTTAGGCATAAGCCTATTTTTTGTAATTCTTAACGGAGTGGGGGCTCGACTTGCGAGTTGGCCTCGTCCGTCTTTTGCTTGTAAATTGTTTACTGCGATTATTTTCCTAACCGTCTGCGAACGGGAAAATTTAATGTATATACGATCAGTGATTGCTCGACCGTTTGCGTACGGCGGCCCGATCGGTTTTTTCCATTGCCTTGATTTGATGTAGGGTAAACTAGCTCTACTTCATCAGCTAATCTCGCTCGAGGGCTGCCCGATCGAGATTCGACATCAACAACGAAGAGGGGGTCTACGCTCCACAAACACCTCTCCCTCGGTTCTTACTAATAGGGGTGTACAACTAGACTCTAATAGCCGTAAACATTTTGGCTCTAATAAGATGATCATAACTCAACCGGGTGAATATATCGACCGGTTAAATACGCTCCTCTTCGGCAAACATCAGGGTCACGCCACCGATCGGGAAAGCCAGAGCTACAGTAGAATTCCCCGATCCGTCCAACTTCTTTCCACTATTGCACCCACTCGTGCCTCGAGCGCACAATAGTGTGGGGGCTAGGATGAAGGAAGTGCTAACTAGGCCTAGTGATCGGGAACACCCCGAGCGAAAAGGCTAAACATTTTTCAAATTTTTGACGAGGCCAAACGGTCGGGAGAATCCCGAATGGGTCGGCCGCAAAACGTCGATGTTTCAGCGGGCCAGTAGGCCAGTCGGTCGGAATGTGCATGACTAGGCCATAAGGCCACGGGATCGGGCAATAGACGATTGACAAGCAAGTAAATAAAAATAAAGCGTAGTAACCCGAACGACATAAGTTGGACAAAAACAAATTTCATGGAACTTAAAATGTGCCCGGTATAAAAGCGGGATCGGGCTCCTGATCGAGTTCACTTACAAAAAAACGAAGAAGACACCCTAACTACTTCTTCGCAGCAGAATCGCTCGGCACAGCGGCCTCCTCGTCCTCCCGGTCGAACGGGGCTATGCCGGGGTCGGGAACTTCAGTAGGAAGAGTCGTTAGAACTAGCCGGAGATCCTCGCCTTCGAGCGACTCCTCTATGTTCTTCTGCATCTTCTCCCGCATTTTGCGTCGGCCGGCTTTAAAAACCCATCGGCCGAACGCCCAGATTAATTCATCCCCGACCAAGGTCTTCCGAATTTCCCGGAGGAACTTGGTGCCCGACTCCACGTCTCGGAAGAAAAACTTTGCCATGTCGCCCGGGTTCTCAATTCGGGCCTTCAGGTCGGCGGCTTCCTTAAGCGCCTTCTGCGCGGCCTTCTCCGCCAGAGCACGATCCGCCTTGGCCTTCTTCAGCTCGGCCGATAGATCGGCATTCTCTTTCAGCCGCCGGTCGGCGACCTTCTTCAGTGCATTGGCCTCATTGGCCAATAACGCTTGGCGTTGGAGAGCCAGAGCCACTTGAGATGCCTGCAAAGACGAGCAACTTAGCTTGACCGGCAACAGTTAAATAATTAAAGAGAGAAGACAGGTCATCCTTACCTCGAACAGGTCGCGGCTGAGCTTCTCGACCAGTTGGGTCGGGGTCATCTTCGACACATCCGTCTGGATCGGCATAAGGTTGCCGATCCGTGTCAAGACGGAAGCATCGCCCGTGAGGGTCTGGCTGTTTTGCCTCCGTTGGTGCTTTAGAGGGGCGTTTTCTCCGACCCCCTTCTCGGTCGCCTTTTCTTTACCCTTACGGGTTGCCACCCGAGCGATCAGGGTTTCTGATTTGTCGACCACACTCCCTTCAGGTGTGGTGATAGTGGTGGTCGAGCCCAGGGGTCGGGCAGTCGGTATTTGTTCCCCTCCCGACGACCCAGTCGTCGTCTTATTTTTCCCGAGCGAGATTTTCACCCCGGGGGCGATTTTGTGCCTTCATCATCAAGTCTTCTTGCGACCATTCCTGCAAACAACCAAAAATTGGTCAGACCGGAATTAAGAGGCGATCCGGGAGTTAGGGTCGGGGATGATTGGTTAGTGTTAGACCTTTATCCTTTCGCTTGACTCGAACGACTGCCCTTGCGATTGTCACGCCCATCGGCTCGGGCTGATATTTTACTGGCAGGTCGTAGACCGGCGGAGGCAGTCGGGCTTCGTCATAACTCTCGATCGTGCGGAAAATTTTATACTCGTGAATCTCGCTCGAGATCCTAGCGACCGCGTCCCGGAGAGCCTGGGTCTCGACTGGTGGAACTTGTTTCCGGAAGTGAGTGCTCCAAGTCCTCTCGACCGGGAGGATCAACGGGTCATACTTGACCGAGAAGATCCTGTTCTTCCACACTCGGTTGTTCCCGGGCAGACTAGCGATCGAGCACATCTCGTTCGAGACTGTACCATCAAAAACCCGCCCCCATATGTGGCTGGGAGGACCTTCACCTGGTAGATGAAGTTAAACAGCTCCATCGTGCAGGCCACTTCAAGCCCGAGCATAGATTTGAGGGAAGCACGCTATTATTCTGTGCGCATTCGGGCAAATCTGGGCCGGAACGACTTGGTAGTAGCCCAAAAATGCTGTTAAGGAGGGGATGAAAGGGGTAAGCGATTGGGGCCATCACGGATCATAGTGCATCCCGATTAGGGGTGTAAACGAGCCGAGCCGAGCTCGAACTGGGTAAGCTCGAGCTCAAGCTTGTTAATGAAGGCTCGGCTCGAGTTCGAGCTCGAGCTCGATCGAGCTCAAGAATTGATGCTCGAGCTCGAACTCGGTAATTTTCGGGCTGCTCGAGCTCGGCATCGACAGCTCGATGTTCGAGTTCGAACTCGAGTTCCCGATCTTGAGCTCGAGTTCGAGCTTCTTGACATTGCAATCATCTCCATTTAAAATTTTTCACAATCCAAACCTCACTTTATTTTATCCAACACCTAAATTAATAAGAAATCTTTTAGGGGATTTGGAGTTTTAAAATTTTTGAAGTTGTGCTAATTGTTATTTATGTATACATTATTAAGAAAATATTATATTATATGATATTATGTATTTAGAATTACTATATTATATGGCTCGGCGAGCGGCTCGAGGGGCACGAGCCTAGAATATTTAAGGTCCGCTCGAGCTGCGATTACTAAACGAGCCGCTCGAGCTAGCTCGAGCTCGATTTTGACGAGCTCGAGCCCGAGCGTTTGACCGAAGCCGCTGCCAAGCCGGCTCGCGAGCTGCTCGGCTCATTTATCACCCCTAATCCCGATCCACTTTCCCCGGTGACGCTCGATGACGTTTCCGGACCGACGGCTAGTGTCGAATTCTACTCGACCGTTAAGCCTTGCGGCGATCTTGGCCGCTTCCCCCTTAGTTAATTTTCTCATCTGCTGCTTGACGTTCTCGCTGTTCAAAACTCAAATCTGTTGGCAGCCGGTGCGGCCGGGTCGGCCGGATCCCTCCTCGACCGACTCCGCTGCACCTCCCTGGTCATCTCCTCGAGGTGCGGCTTGAGGGTAATCCCCAATTACCCGGGTCGGCGTTTCCCTAACGCCGTCGGTCGGGGAGCCTTGCCGCTGGTCTTGGTCTCCCCGCTCTTCGGCTCGAGCTTCCCGATCCGCTTGAGCTGGAGCCTGACGTCCCTGACGATCTTGACGACCTTCGTCGCTTGGGAGTCTTTAGTGGTCGTTGAATGACCTCGGGTGAATAGGACATAATGTCTACTTCTTCGCTGATCTGTTCGACCCCCTCGTTGCAGTCCGCAATTGAGACATTCTGGCTGTCTGAGTCTGACATCTGTATCTACCTAAAAGGCCGGTCGGGATTAGTTTAGGGCTCGGGATGTTTGGGTCGAGGTAAGTTAAAGCCTATAGTTCGCTACGCGAAAATGTATAGCAAGAAGTAAAAGAGTTAAGGATCAGAAAACTTACCGAGTGAAGATACTTGGCTGAGAAGAGCTTGAAAGCTGGTTGATTGCTATAATTTGCAAGCGCACAGAGTCAATCACAGTATAAATTCCTGGAGTATTCCAGGGTCGATTCCACGAAGAACACTATTAACTGTTAACTTAAATAATTAATTTGTTGATAAAGAAAATGCAAATAATTTAGAATTAATGTATTAAATTGAATATTTATTAATTTTAAGCAGAAGAAATCTCCAATTGAGGAAGACTAGGGATTTGCGGAATTCACATTTTTTTTTTTATTGATAATAATAAACTTTAACTACTCCTAAATATTGATTCTTATGTACGTATAGTGATGATGCGTCAAAATTTATCATAATACGTCCGCTCGAGTTACTATCCAATTAACTGTGATCATCCGTCGATACCTCACCAACATTAATTAACCCTTTAAGCAACAATCAAATATCCAAAATACCTAAAGCTTTTTTGTTTAGGTCATTGTGTTTATCTTACGAGTTCTAGGTTCATAATTCACCCGTCAGTTCTTCTTGATATTCAGATTAGTCAGTTGCCAGTCACACAATTCACAATTAAATCATAAAATAAATATAATCAGGTTCAATTATTAAACCGAAACTAGAAGAACAACACATGAATTTATTTTCATAATTAATTCCCTAATTAAAGTTCTAGCCAAGAATCATATTTTAATGTCATATATTCAAGGAATATTATTCTAGAAATTTAGGTAAATACGAATAAGAGAATGATACGAAGAAAAGTAATCCAAGCCTAAGGATATAGCTGCGATTGAGGCTCAAAATCCCATTGCAACGAGCTTGAATTAATTCGCTCCTGCTGCGATTTCTCCTCGCTGATTCGCTACCGTCGTAGTCAGCTTCTTGATCTTGTTATGTTTTTTTTTAATCTCCGTGCGTCCTCAGTGCCCGCCCAAAAAGGGAAAAACAAAGCCACAATATATATAACTTAATTCCCCATTCTCTGCTGCGCAAATACCTAAAAGTAAAAACAAAACAAAATAAGATCAAAATAAAACTAATTATAACTATGTTTATAATAACTTAATTAAACTTAATTATTTAAAACACTTGTTTAGAAATTGAATGAATAAAACTAACTGGTAGGGAATACCCCGACCGATGCCTTCGGCCTTTCCTTTTGCTTGTTTTGGTTACAGAGCAGATCTTTTGTTGAAGGATTCCCGACCGGTATTGCCCGACCAGAAGTGTCAACCACCGAGCGCAGCCCTTAGGGGCGGTGCAGGCAAGAGACACGTGGTAGCAACAGACGGACGACAGCGGGGCGGAGCAGGTGACACGTGGTGGATACGTGGGGAAGCATGCCGACAGTCGGACTTGTCCCATCCGCGCCATAATATTATAAGGACTTTTTTGGACGATCGATAGGTTGTACTCAGAGACTCCCACCTTAGTCGGCATCGTTGCAACCAAGTAGATTGTACTTAGGGATTTACCTGATTAATAAAGATTTATTTGCTTTAATTGATCTGGATTTTATTGATACGTAGTGCTTTTTATTTACATTATCAATTGCGCCGTCTGTGGGGAACGAGCAAGGAATCTACGTCAACCGAGCTTGAAACCTCTCTTTACAACATCAAGCCACGATGTTTCCGTTCATGCACGATCTCAACAACTACGACCAAGGTGACGCAGCTAGCGACAACCAGGGTCAGAATGTGATCTCAACTTGAACCTTTCACCACCTCATCCACCGGTGCCAAACCAGCTCAGTATCCGGTGCAGTATGTTTCAGCCGACCTACCCAGCAGCTGGTAACCGGGGTTTTCCACCTCCCGGTCAGTTTCCAATGGCCGGTCAACCGGGGTTTCCACCTCCGGGCAATATCCGTACCCGAACCCTCCTCCATACGGGTATTGGCCCGGTCAGCCGATCTATTATCCGTCCCGCCGGATATCCTCAGTATATGCCGCGTACACGGCTCCAGCCGCCGCACCCTCCAGTATTTCCGACCGCAAGTAGAGCCGGAGCATCAGCCACTCCCGGGCTAGACGCTCGCTCGTTCGCGGTTGGGTCGGGGGTGCTGATGCGATGGAGGTACCACGGCGGACCCCCAAGAAGCAGCACAAAGCCTGTTCAAGCAGACGATCCGAGCAGGCTGAACGGGAGGTGCTTTTGATCGACTCGACCGGCCTGCGACACGGACGTAGGACCGGTTCAAGCCGGCGGTAGCGGATGACCATGCAAGAGGCAAGCCAGAGGCCTCGTCAGGGCATAGCGGGTCGAGAACTCACCGACGGAGACGCGCTCGGAAGCTAGTCAAGCGCGTTGGCCGAGCTCAACGAGACCCGAGGATTGCTCTACAACCTCTAGGCGGAGTTTGCTCAATTCCGAAGTGAGCATCCCGTCAGGCCAGTCGACCACTCAACCTTGTTGAGGACACCTTTCACGGCGGAGATAATGGCGCAGCCTACCCGCTCGATCTTAAGGTTCCCGGAGAAGAGCTACGATGGTCGGACGGACCCCGAGGTCCACGTCAACGATTTTTACGGCAACATGATTTTAAGGGCGTTTAGTCTTTCAGACGCTGTCATGTGCCGTGCATTTTATTCTACACTCGCCGGTCGGGCGCCGAGTGGTTCCGAACTCTACAGCCGGGGTCTATTGCCAATTTTGCGGCCCTGTCTACGCAGTTCGTAGAGAAAGTTTGTTACCTCCAGGGTGGTCAAGAAATCCTACATGTACCGGGAGAAGGCGAAGCAAGCTGGAAGGAGAAAGCTTGACCGACTTCTTGGTCAAGTGGAAGGCAGCGGTCCTATGAGGTAGGAGCCTATGGACGACCTCACTGCCACATGCTCCATATTGCTCTCCGAGCTGGGTACCTCTATCAGGACTTCCATCCACCCCGAGCTACGTATGAAGAGGCCCTCGAAGGGTCACAGATTATGCCAACGCCGGCGAAGCCAACGCGGTCAAGCGTTCGAGGGAGTCGGACTTCGTCCCGTAAACCGGCCGACGGGCGGATCATCGGTCGGGTGATGATCATCCCCAATCCCGCACCAGGCCTGGTGAGTTTACGGCGTTGAACCGATCCACCGCGGAGGCCATGCAGTACGCCCAGTCCTGCAACCTGATCAAGCTCCCCGCATCGTGAACGACTGTCCAGATAAGACGAATAGCATTGTGCGTACCACGGTGCGCCGGGCGATGACCTGAAAGAGTGTACCCACTTGAGACAGTTGCTGGAAGACTTGCTCAGCCTTGGCAAGTTAGACAAGTGTGTGGGGAAGAGGGAAGAGGCGAAGAAAAGTTCCGATCGGAGGGACAACCGTCGCTCTCATCATCATCGGTCCGATCGATCTGATCGGGAGGAGCGATCCGATCGGGCGGGGTCAGAGAGGAGAGATGATCGCGGGATGACCGAAGGACCCTGACCCCCCATCTAGCAGCCGACCGGCAGGGAAGCCGACGATCCATGTTATTTTTGGTGGGTTGGATGACGCTTCCCGATCGAGGGATAGTTGCCCGGTCGCCATTGTTGATTCCCGAGACACGGGAAGAGACAGAAGATGGAACCCATAACCTTCACCCTGGAGGATCAACCGAGCAGCGGTGACCACGGAATGGAGGCGCTCGTGGTCACCATCGACGTCAAAGGCATCGACGTCAAGAGGGTTATGGTGGACACGGGGAGTAGTGTCAACGTCCTTTATTTGGACGTATTTGAGAAGCTCAAGTTGGACAAGCGTGAACTGACTCCGGTCGGCGTCCCCTTGTCCGGATTTACCGGGGCCCTTGTATACCCCGAAGGAAAAATAACACTCCCCGTCGAGATCGGTACTGCTCCGAAGTCGATCAAGACGGAGCTCAAGTTCGTTGTGGTCAACCTCCATTGCGTCGACAACATTATTTTGGGCCGACCCGCAATCATGAGGATCAGTGGGATAATTTCTATGCCGCACCTCTGCATGAAATTCCCCACCCCGAACGGGGTCGGCGTGGTCCGGGGCGATGTCTAATCCGCCCGGAAATGTTACACCCAGGCGGTCAATAGACGTGATACTGGCACGTTTTCCCGGTGAAAAACACCATAGTGAAGGAGGCCTCAGCGAGCCGCAAAGAACAACCCAAGCCTTCTTGAGGACAATAGAGGAAGTCTCCCACTGTCGAGGACTGACGGACAGGAAGATAAAGATTGGTCGGGCTCTCACCCCTGAGCTACGGAGCCGGAAGTGTTGGCGATCCTCCGGGAATTTCGCTGACATATTTGCATGGGGGCCCGAGGATATGCCCGGGATTGACCGGACGGTCATCTGTCACAGACTGGACGTTGATCCCGCGCGAAGCCGGTCGTGCAAAAGACCCGGCATCTTCTCTTCCGATCACCGCGAGTTCGTTCGCGAGGAGGTCAATTAAAATGGCGGCGATCGAGCACATCCGACCAGTAATCTACCCCGAGTGGGTGGCAACATTGTTCTAGTTCCCAAACCCCCGGCGTGGGGAGATGTGCATTGATTTTACGGATTTGAACAAGGCCTGCCCTCTCGACCCGTATCCTTTACCGAGCATCCACCAGATGGTCGATGAGATTAGCCGGAGCTAAGCTGATGAGCTTCATGGATGCCTTCAAGGGTTATCATCAGATTCATGATGCACCATGAAGGACGAGAGCAAGACAGCCTTCGTCACCCCGGACGGCTGTATTGTTACCGAGTGATGCCGTTCGGCCTACGCAATGCAGGGGCAACATACCAGAGAATGGTAAACATGCTTTTTGCCGATCTTTTAGGCCGAACGGATGGAAGCTTATATTGATGATATGCTAGTCAAGAGTCGGGACCGATCCGACCAACACTCGGGATTGAGGGAGTGCTTCCAGATCATGAGGAAGTATCAATTGCGGTTGAACCCGACCAAGCTGCACATTTTGCGCGGGTTCAAGACCGGGAAGTTCCTCGGCTACATGATGACCAAGCGGGGAATCGAGCCCAAACCCGGCCAAGGTCAAGGCTATACTTTGGACATGCAACCACCTTCCACCGTTCGGGGGGAAAGTCCAGCCAAGTTGATCCGGTCGGTTGCCAGCGCTCAGCCGGTTCCTCTCCAAATTAGGCCGGAGCGCCGCTTTACCTTTTCTTTTCAAGTATTGCGAAAAGGTGAACGGATTCGTCTGGCGAAGATTGCACGAGCGCGCATTTGATGAGGCTAAAGGAATATTTGATGGTCACCGATCCGTGCCCTCTCAAAACCTGGAGCTCGGGCGAAGATTAGACTTACCTCGCCGTTTGCCGATCGCTGCCAGTAAGCGCCAGTATTGCTGGGCGAACCGATCCGGGAAAGGAGCTCAGGCGGACCCGGTGCGGTACTATGTAAAGCCACGCACGCCTACATCCGCGTCCCGAGCCTCCGCATACTCCCGGTTACGAGGAAGGTGGTCTACGCTCTCTACATTGCAGGCGAAGAAGTTGGGGGGCCCCGTACTTCCATTGCGCTCGACCGATTCGAGTTCTTGAGGCCCGGGATCATACGGACCACTTGGAGGTCAGTGCTACTCGGGGGCGCCACCAACCCGCTTTCTTCTCTTCTCGCCTCATGCAACTTCGGCGTGGTTTGCTGTGGACGGTCAAATTTAGTGGCGCATCCTCATATTCGCAATGCAACCCAGTATAGCCACATAGACAACAATAATACCGTCCGGAGACCAGCAATCAAGGCAAAGCTCCTTGGCATGATATTTTTCGCGTCGGAGTGCACCGCCCGGGGCATAACCAACCGGCCGAGCGTTGGCGGATCCCGAGGCCGAGCGTGCCGGCGCCCCAGTGGTGGACGTTGGCTACCGGGATGGTGAGTAGCCAAAAAGGGCGGTGGCGGGAGGAGGAGTCGTGGTTACGAGCACGGAGGGTTTCAAAG
The DNA here is from genome assembly GCA_009835305.1 of Ipomoea purpurea. Lineage (NCBI taxonomy): Eukaryota > Viridiplantae > Streptophyta > Magnoliopsida > Solanales > Convolvulaceae > Ipomoea > Ipomoea purpurea. The sequence goes on along the minus strand of VALG01003363.1, from coordinate 1,911 downwards.
TTTATTTTGCCCTGATGTATCAATTTCACCCGACCAAACAATGAGGCCGAGTACGAAGCCTTTGTCAACGGCTTGCAATGTGCTCGGGACCTGGGGGCTGAATATTTGAGGGCTCAGACAGACTCCGCGCTCGTGGTCGGGCAGGTTATCAGAGATTATGAAGTGAATGGCGAGCGTTTACAACAATACCGAGCCTAGCCATGGAGAAGCTAGCTTTGTTCCGCGGTTACACCGTCCATCATATACCCGACTGGACAACGCAGATGCTGACATTCTGTCCAAGTTGCTCAGGACGCCCCGGAACAATGTCGAAGATCGCTCGATTTTGGTGATCCCTAAGCACAGCATACATCGATTGCCGGTCAATCCCATCCAACCGGCAGAAAGACGATTGGATCACCGATCTGAAACAATTCCTCGAGCACGTCGGCTCCCAGACGACCCCCAGCGTGCGTCGGAACCACCAAGCTTAGACAGCGAGGTTCCAAGTTCCTGGAAAGGACGTCTTTATAGACGTCATATGGAGCCCGCTTCAATGGTTGCTTGAACCGCATTCTGAGGCCGGACCTCGTGATGAAGATGTTACATTCCGGCATCTTTCTCCACATCAAGGAGGCCGATCAACTAGCCGTCGGAATCCATGCTGATCGGGTATTACTGGCCGTCTATCCAGCTTGATTGTGATAAGCTCGCTCGGAGATTTGCGAGAGCGTGCCAGCCTGTTTGCACGATGCATCCGGACGACCGCCACTTTTCTACCAGCCTGTCACTACCGCCCATCCTTTTGCAAGGTGAGGTTGACATTTTTGGGCCTTTTCCCCAATTGGACCGGTCGAAGAAAAGTTTGTGATAGTCGCCTGATTACTTCTCCTAGTTGGATCGAGGCTGACCACTAGCAACATTCACATCCAACCAGTTGCTCGGTTTTTATGGCGTAACGTAGTTTCCCCGCTTTGTGTGTGCCCGTGCTACTCATCCAGCTGACAACGCCGCCAATCGTAGCCACTATTCCAGAACTTTCTAGCCCACGATCGGACAACCCACGTGCGATCGTCGGTGATCCCGCAGGGAAACGGACAAGTGGAAATGTCCAACTGACAATCCTGGAAGTCTTGAAAGAAGCTACACTCGCAGTCGTAGTTTGGGCTGATGAATTGCCATATGTATTGTGGACTACCGAGACCCGCGGGGAGAAAGCACAAGGAAACACCGTTCTCCCTTCTTTATGGAGCAGTAAGGCCGACAACCGATCGAGGCTTGGATCACCGAACCCTCGAAACGTATATCAACGCTGAGGAGAATGAACATTCACATGTCGTGGATCTGACGCGAGGAAAAGAGCGAGTAGCCGCTCGACGAATAGGCAGAGTATCTAGAGCGCATGAAGGAGCTCACAGAGTTCGTGTAACCCCGTATTCCAAGGTGGGAGGATTTATTGTGCTGCGACGAGCGTGAGGCCAGTCAACCACTTGAAGGGGGAAGCTCGCGCGAATTGGAAGGGCCGTATGTTGTCGTGCAGATCGTCATCGGCACGGGAAACCTACCGGTTGAGACAAAACCGGTTCGAGAGATCGAGGGATACTTGGAATTCCGAGCCACCTCTCATGTTTAAGACATTAGTCGTTTTCATGTATTTTTAACGAGTGGGGTTACCTGGCGTGTTACCATGTTCTTATCTTTGTATAATATTAGTAAAATCTTTCTAAACGTCTGCGTACGGGGAAATTATAATGTATATACGATTCAGTGACTTGCTCGACCGTTTGCACACGGGCGGCCTGATCGGTTTTACTTTTGTGATTATTTGTCGTTCGGATCCCAGTTCGCGTAGTCCCCGATCGAGACCATTTACCGCAGCAGACTGGGGGCTCTATGCTCCAACAAATGCCACCTCCCCAGTCTCCAACTCGA
>VALG01003360.1:0-14981 GCA_009835305.1 Ipomoea purpurea | reverse complement strand
CTGTTTACATTAAAACATTTAATGTTTATTTTTTATGTAATAAATAATAATAAATAATGAATATATAATATATTAAAAATGAACGTTTATCCATGATTACATTATAATGTAAATCACGATTCCCAATGTATAATTTGAGTGATGGTAAACACTTAATTAAAAAAAAAAAAGTCAAACCCAACAGGGTAGCTCAACTGGCAAATGAGCTCCTTTGTGGGAAAGAATTCCGGGGGGTTCGACTCTCGCAAGTGACAATTCCCTTTGGGCCAGCTTCTGTGCCTCCCGGAACAACAAAACTGGGTGGACCTGGACCGTAAAACGGACAAAGAGAAAGACCCGGTGGTTACACCAAAAAAAAAAAAAAAAAAAAAAAGTCAGCTCATTAGGTTCACAATTGTATTTTGTATATGTATATTCATCCTTCTAGAACATTGACCGGGAAAATAAAAATTCAAAAGTATTCCACCTTTTTTTGGAAAGCCTAGAAGGAAAAATTTAGAAAGAGGGGCAAGAAAAAGAAAAATAAAAAGAAAACAAGAAAACGGCATAGTCTACCGAACCAACTATTGGGGGTTGGGCCGTTGGGGCTCCGCAAAATGCGATAAGCGGTTAAACGATGGGCAGTTATGGTATTTCAACATCTCTGTCCAAAATCCCAAATTATATTTGCCATTTGCCTCTCCACTTTCCACCAGTGACCAAACGGAGTAGTTTTTTCTTCGCCACACCTACCTGGCGGCCATCAACGACTTCGCTAACTCTTTTACGTCTGCAAAAACTTCCGCAATGAGAGGAGGATACGTCGGACTTGCGGTGGCGTTGCTCCTTGTAGCTACGGCGAACGGAGGAGAAGAGCTCGGAGGCTCCTCGAAGTTGTCCGGAATCATCATCCCCGGCTTCGCGTCAACTCAACTCAGAGCTTGGTCCAATACTGGACTGTCCCTACTCGCCTCTCGATTTCAATCCTCCTCGATTTGGTGTGCTCGACACCACCAAAGTAATGCGCATTTCGTTTCGTGTTACTTGCAGTGTTTTCTCGATTATTTTATTCAATTTACTCACTGACATTTCTCCGTTCTGTCTCGTTTTCTTATTTTAATTTATTTTAGTACTTCGCGCATAAGTATTTGCCGGAAGTAAGTAATTTCATCGCTGCACTTGCGTTTTGTTTTCTGCGTTTTCTCGTGAATTACAGAATTTTAGCACTTGTTTGATTTTAGTTCCGGACCACTGTTCGAGTGTCGCGTTTGATGTTCTAAGTGATATATCACTATATATTCGTGTTTTTTTGAATTATAGTCTTTACTGCATTTTATGTTTGTGAAGTTTCATCATGATGCTATTCTGGTAGATTTGCCTTCACGTAGGATTAATGATAAAGTGATATATGACTATACATGTAGATTATGCTTCCGTCTCAAGTTTCTTCTCAATTAACATTATGGATAACTGGTTATCACTCTTTGCAGCTTCTTTCTGCTGTGAAATTGCTGGCTTAAATGCATGTTGTTAGATCCTTACAACCAAACAGATCATCCAGGAGTGCAAATCTCGTCCTGACACTGGCCTTTTCTGCTATAGCTGAGCTTGATCCTGGTTATTAACGGTATATTTGCATGTTTTCTTTTTGCATGTCTCTTGTTTCTATCCACTGAAAATACATCCAGTAGTTAAGACTTAAATTGTAAACTACTCGATTACTTGTTTTGGCAAAGTAAGCAGCGCGTTCATAAACGCACACGTATAAAGAGAGATTGTGCCATGCAGTTTAACCCTTTACTGTCTTGTTGTAAAAATGTACAATTGTCAAACTGAAGAAATGAATCTCTTCTCCAGTGGAACTATTTGGCTTTCCATTTAAATGGTTTTCGTTTTATACTTGAATAATAATTCCATTTTCTTCAGGTCCACTTTTCATCAGTGTGGAAATGAATGGTAAAGTGAGGGTGCATTGAATTTGGTGTTGAGGCTCATGCAATTATTTGCAGTTTTCCATATGACTAGGAGGATTGCAACCTTCGAAACTCCGAGGAGAGAGACCCTTTACTTCATTAAACCTATTATGACCCTTTTTCTAGAGATACTACATTGAATGCTGACTATTTGTTTCTTTCTTTCATAAGCTCTGTTTTCATATCGATCATTGTAATATGTAAATTACTTGAATGAAGTTACAAGATTTCTTCCTCCATCATAAAAGTGGAAGATATCAATTTTATTTTTTGGGATGCTGAAGTGGGGGAGGAGTGGATTGGTGTATAGTATCCTGTCTTGAATGTGAAAAAGTTTTACTGCTTCAAAATCCAGTCATAACATAGGGAATTGCATTTTCTTCCATTCTTCTATTCTTTTGAAGATGCCTTGCAACACGTGGTATTCTGATATAGAGTTTTTTAATCCCAAAGAGCATCTTTTTTTTTTTTTAATCTTGAGAAAATATTTTGCATTTTAGTTTGCTTTTATTTTCATATATTAGAAAACCTTCGTTAATATTACGAAATGCTTTTATTGTTGACTGACTCTAATCTATGACAGTAAATTAGATGTTTTAATTGTTTTATCTTTCCTGCAGGCTGACTTTTGAAACTGCTCCTTAAACATCGTGGTGGACCGTCAATAGTTTTTGCTCATTCATTAGGTAACAACGTTTTCAGATACTTTTTGGAGTGGCTAAAACTAAAGTTGCCCCTAAAAGTGTAAACCAGTGGCTGGACAACCATATTCATGCTATTTTGCTGTTGGTATGCTGTTGACCCTTACGTTGCCAATGAGAATTCATTTAAACTTGATGTAAGTTTGAAGGACTAAACTTACAATTTGGCTGGAATTTATGCCTCCCTTTGGTTTCAGGATCACCTTTTCTTGGATTCAAGTGAGGCAGTCAAAGCGACATCTCTTGGAGTCACATTTGGTCTTCCCATTTTCTGAGGTTTGACTTTATTTTCAACTGTACTCTATAGGAATAAATGAGTAAAACTTTTATATACAAGTGTCTTTACTCATACATACTCAAGTAAGAAGTTTGAAATTGCAATTTTGAGACTGTGGAAAGACAATAAGTGTGAAGGAAGCACATCCCTTTTGAGTTCTCCATCTTCAATTCATTGCATCTGCTAAAATTTTTTGAAGGTTGTATGACTCATAACCATAATTTTTACTGAGTAAGCCCATATAATCTCTCCACCCATGAAATTCTCTGCACTACCCAGTTGATTTGAGAAATGATTTCTTGGAAACTTCTCAGACCGATTCTATTTCATGAAGCCAGTAGTCCAATATATCTGCCCTTTCTATTTAATGTCTTTACTAATTTATCATAACAAGTTATCAGGGAACGGCTCGATTGATGTCCAGTTCGTTGGCTCTTCATTGTGGATGATGCCATTTTCAAAATACTGTAGAGCAGATACTGTATACTCGAGGCACCTTTCTGGCAGAAGCAGAAAAGGTCATCATGTATTCCATTTGATGAGCATGAGTTTCAAGTAAACCACTCTGGTTGGCCAACAAATATAGTCAATATTGAAATTCCTGCAAATAAAGGTATCAACTTTTACTCTACATGCATAATGTGTTTCTGATGTTCGACTCTTCTTATAGGTCTTTTTATGTCTTGGCAGATCAGGCAGGATATGAAGCTTACCCATCATTTCCGGAAAATTGTACAAACAAATTCGTCTGACAGGGAATGTGGATTACCAACTGTGTTGTCTTTTTCTGCTCGTGAAGTGGCAGATGGAAAATTTTTCAAAGCAATAAAAGATTATGATCCTGATAGCCAAAGGCTCTTACATGTGTTAAAAAAGTGAGTTTCCAGTGATTTCTATTATATCATTCTATATTTTCATATTGTGTACTTAAAAGAACATTGTTTTTTCTTTCAAATTTTAACCTTGTTCACCTTCCAGAACTCAGAAAGCTAAGAAGCCTCTTCTCTTCTTCTTCTTCTTCCTTCTTCTTTTTTTTTTTTTTTTTTTTTTTTTTCCCTTCATTTTTCTTTGAGATGCTGGATCTTGGAAAAGAGAGTGTTCTATTAAATTTTGTTTGGGGATGGAAACAAACAATACTTGATTCTTGGACATGGAAGTGATTGGCTATGGACCACCTAGACACAGTAGTGACAGACCTTTTTTGGTTATTCCTACCAAAAGTTTTTTTGTATTTCTTTGTGTGCCCACCATTTAATGTACGTTACACCAACATGGAATTAACATCCCCTTTAATTCCTTTTAAAAGCAGTTTCCATTCTTTGTCTCAAGTTGCTGAAATTATGTCCGAATTTATGTAGTTTGCTGAAATAATGTGATTAATTTTTTAGCTCCCTTTATTTCTTTGTGCATTTTCAGTTCATATCACGGTGATCCAGTCCTAAATCCTTTAACACCAATGGGAAAAGACCACCTCTTAAGAACATATTCTGCATTTACGGAATTGATTTAAAAACTGAGGTATTTCTTCTTCTCTACTTGGCAGTAAGTGGTTGCTTATCTGTTTAATAAATTTCTGAATTAATGCTGATAGTAAAGTGTTTATAACTTAAATCTTGCCCACACTGTTGTTAGTAAGTGTATTTACAAATGTTTATAGCTCATGTTGTTGATGGAACCAACACACTCTGTCATGTTTCTTATATTGATGCCGTACTGATCTGACCAACATCATCTCGATTTATTTAGCAGCAACTCATATAGTTCAGCATGTAATTTATACCTCTTATCAACACTTCTAGCCTGTAATATTTACAACGGATATAAATATACAAGCATGTAACTGAAGTTGTCATGCTTCAATTTAAGTTGTGACACATTCATGCTGAACCCTATTTTGGTGAATCATATATTTATCTTCTCTCCTGACAACATAGGTTGGTTATTACTTTGCACCAAGTGGGAAGCCTTATCCTGATAATTGGATTATAACAGATGTGATATACGAGGCTGAGGGTTCTCTATATTCTAGGTAACTTTCTTCTCAAATAGTGATTTAATGAATATCCTGAATATGTTATACTTAACATTATATGCTGGATAACCTGGACTTACTTTGGGATTATTTTAGGTCTGGTAATCTGATTGAAGGGAACCCTAGTGCAGCTAGTGGGGATGAGACAGTAAGATTAAAAACCTCATATTCTTGTTGCTCTACTATTAAAAAAAAAAAAAAAAAACTGTGCCAGGAATTACTTTTGTTAAGAGGAAATTTTGTAGGTACCATATCATTCCCTCTCTTGGTGCAAGAATTGGCTGGGTCCAAGAGTGAATGTGACAAGGGCTCCTCAGGTAGTCTTGCATGGTCTTTCAATATCAAGAATCCTCATATTCCCCTGGTTTCAACAATAGCCAACAATAGAATGATTATAATCTTCTTTTTAATTTCTTTTCGCATGCCAGTTGGTAATGCCATTTGTTTTCATGCAAATGCTAAATGCTAAATGCTAAATGTTGCCTTTATAATAGTGGTTATGGAAAATGTCAATATTGCAAAGTCTAAAATCAACATTTTTGTAAACACAATGCATAGGGAAAGAGTGAATTAGTGAATCATGTGTTTCTACCTTTCTGGCATGAATTTGTAACTAATATACTCTGTAATGTGATTCTGTATTGAGTAATGTTACAATTGCCCTTGGGACATTCTAGCAATGCCATAATTTAATAGTCTGTATCTGCTTCTTCAGCTGTTTTACTTCTTTGACTATATATTGCATCTTTCATTTCAATTGTTTATCAGTGGTTTCAGCATGAAATGCTTCAGAAGCTATAACTATTTCTGTTGTATCCATGTCTCTCTTTATAATTTTAGTCGGAGCATAATGGGGAAGATGTACAAATGCATATGAATGTAGAACATCAGCATGGTGAAGATATCATTACCAATATGACAAGGTCTAAAAAGGTGAAGTACATAACCTATTTTGAAGATTCTGAAAGTATTCCTGGGAGGAGGACAGCAGTTTGGGAGCTTGATAAAGGTAAAAGTAATTTAATTTCCTTGCAGTGTTTGAATAAATTTCTGTGAACTTCAAGTTTTCACTTTATTATTCAAGACAAGACAATATGAGAGTTGCATTTCATGGGCTGTTTAGATATCCTTTTAAAGAGAATGAAATAAATCAGTAACCTTTAATGAACAGGTCTCTTTAGTTCTTCAATTCTTTAGCCTCTTCAGTCCTCTAATTGTGGTACTCCTAACTTCTTTGTGCAGCAAATCACAGAAATATTGTTAGATCCCCGATTTTGATGCGGGAGCTGTGGCTTGAAATGTGGCATGATTCTCAACCTGATAAGAAATCACAATTTGTCACAAAAGGTGTGTGGGTCTCTTCTCAATCCGCTTCCTGCCATCTCTCCCCAGCCAACCTAAAAAAAATTCCCTTGTGAAATTGTAAATATTATGCAACAGAAAAGCGGGGGCCTCTGAGAAATGCTGACTGCTACTGGGATTATGGAAAGGCTCGATGTGCATGGTCAGAGCACTGTGAATACAGGTAATACATAATAATTTTTGTACAATAATGCTTAAGGTAAAAAAAGAAAACGGATATTGTTGTCGTTATTAACTATTTAAGATAATTCAGATATCTTTTTGGGGATGTTCACCTGGGACAAAGCTGTAGATTGAGGAATACTTCAGCTGATCTCTTGTTGCATTACGTATAAAGGTACACCCGAATAGTCACCTCTTGTTTGTTTTAGTTTAATAATGCATCCGAATGGCCATGTTGCAGATGGAGAGCAGATAATCAGCATGCTGGATAGTTTGCGTACAAGGATTAGGTTGGAGCAACCTGTAAATGAAAGAGAATTTTGTAGAATACCGTGTTAATGTTGCATCAGCTCGTGTTGTCTGGTTTAATAGTACTGTGTACCATGACCAATTTTTGAGGAATAACTTTGAAGTTTACTAAGCACTTTACATGAAAAGTATACGCAACGAATATCAAGTTTGCCAAATGCAATGTGTACTTGCATTTTTAAATACATAAATTTCATTTACTCAAGAGCATAGTATATAGACATAACTTAAAAGGAAGTTCATAACAACTTCTACACTTAGCAGCTTGTGGGCAATTTTTATGTAACCAAATTTAAGCTTTGCACACACTTCAAACTAACCTATACTACTCCCCAAATTAAGTCTTTAATCATTATTTAATGTCAAACACTCTTAACTTTCTTCACACTCAAACCAGTCATCTTTTGAGTCCCACATAAACTATTATGGAGATAAGTATTGGCTCAACAATTGACTATAAAATATGCTTGAGCCACTTTGAACAACTCACTTGTCACTTCTACTATTCGAACTTAGAATTTTTTATTTTTTTTTATCAAACAAATTTGTTGATATAAATATTTTGAACAGGCCAGGTCCAAGTACATATCAACTTATAAAATATCATGGATGTACTCATGTGCATGCATGTTACCATACATAACTATCCAACGTCAACTGTAAAGGGGATTAACAAGAAAATTATGTGAAGCCAAAAAGGAAAACAAAAGGGGAAGAGGAAAAAATTGCAATGGCCAAACTAAATATGGAAGACATCATGTGAGGCACTGATGCAAAAATCGGTCTAGGTGCTAGGCGTCCCTAGATCGTGGCGATTTCTCCCCTGGCCGCCTCGCGTCTAACTTAGCTGAGTTAATTCGTTCATTTTGATCGAGTTAACCTGATCAACTCGACCTTGCTAATATTTTTTATTATATATAATATGACATATATACACCTGTAGACTAGTTTGATACTTTGAATCTTTTGATGATTGAAGCATTTAAGTATTTCATATTAATATTAATTTTTAATAGATGGTGTATTCGAGTTATGACTTATGAATTACATTAATTCTCATTATCTTGATGTTTTATTTGATTGAATTTGAAAACTCCTTCATCAAAATGTCAAACTGCAAGTTCTACCATTGTTTTCTTGGTGCGCCTCTAGATTCCGCCCTAGGTGCTGTACCGGCGCGCACTTAGTGCCTACTGCAACACATTTTGCATGTCCTGCTTTCTCATATTTTCAAACATTTCAAATTAGCTTGGTAAACTGTGGAAACCTTACAGGCTGTTTGTTGAGGAGTTTTAAATTTCCCTCCCACTTAATCCCACCTAATTCCAAAGACACTTAAATTCTAGTTTGGTTGGATGATTCCAATTCCCCCATTTCATGGGAATTAAATAATCTCATGTCCCCCTGGTATTTAATTCTGAAAGAAATAGATAATGATTAGCAAAATTACCCCTTCTTTTTAACTAAATTAATGTCTAACAACAATAATGACAATTTTGACTTGATAACTTAGTTCCCTTTCACTTTCCATGGTTACCAAACATTGAATTGAAATCCCAAGTTAATATATTCTTGTCAAACCAAAGCACTGAAATTTAAATCACTTATTCCCAGTAAATCAACTTCCATGAATTCAATTCCTTTTCCCATCATAATTCCCCCTCCAATCCAAACGCTATTAGGACCGTTTACTAACTGAAAATTTTTGGAAACTGGAAATGAGAAAACAGTAAAACAGTGTTAATAAGTACATTTTCCATTTTAAGACTTAAAATAAATTCTGAAATATCTGGAAATTGGAAACACTTTAAAAATTTGTTCTCCAAATGGAAAACAGAATCACTACATTTATTAGTTATATTCCACTTAACACATTACTATGATTGCATCATTATTGATTTATTTACCTGTATCACGATCTTTCTATCGTTTTACTTACTTACTTTTAAACATAACTATTTTGCTTACACTTTAAAAGTTAGACATTATTTAATTATCAAAATTAAGAATTAAATTCTATATAATGTTTTAGATTTTGATGAACTCAATAGATTATTAAATATTAGCTCAAAAAATATTACTAGTAATATTATCTAAAACTAAATTTTAGGTGAACTTAGCTGGTTATTGGTTCGGATATTTTTTTTATAGTTATTGTGTTATATAAGATATAAATTTTCTTCAGTTATCAAATGTAAAAATCTTACATATATTACCCTTTTTATATATAGCATGAAATTCATCATTGCTCTTCATTCATGATAACAAGTACGCAGTGGGAAACAAGATATACAAATGATAATCTGAAAACAAAAGTTAGGAAAAGTAAAATATAATTAGGAAAGCAATTACAAACACCCACCAGAGTAAGTGTTTAAGAAAATTACCTCAGTATCCGCGAAGTATAACTCTTTTCTTAAATTATGTAATTGTCTTCCTACAACAAGTGTTTCTTGTATTTCTTGGTGTTTTATCATATTAATTTTTTTTAATTAGGATTCAATGAACTTGCATTAATTTCTAGAAAAACTGTAAATCAAAATAAATGCATAAACCTCATTCTATGTCAATAAAAAAATGTATAAAGAGTTGTTCTTCAGAAGAGTATTAACACAATGCATACTTGATTAGAGCATGTAGTAGAAGGGAATATTAAGACTTCATAAAAAACTGTTTAGTCTTTGTTTCATAAGGCAGTTACAACAACCTTTGGCGCCCTTTTTTCCCTGTTGTATTTAACTTGGTAGAGCTTGATTTTTCTAGATCAATGAAAACAGTTATCCCTTTCTTTTGCCTCACGCTCACATGCATTCTCTCATCATCCTCTCTTAACTTCATTCATGGTATCAGAGCAACAGAGAACGACTACGTCAGAGGCAGTACGGCGGGTGGGTTGAGGAACCAGCCAACTTTCCGCCACAACCCACAGGTCAACCAACCTCCGATCAACGCCTCAATATGCAGTTCCGCAGCGGAATCAAGCAAGATATCGAGAATCCTTTGTACCTGAACGTCAATGAGGGAATCCGAATAGTTTTCTCGTTAGTCCCCCCTCACAAGGTAGTGCGAACTACGGTTCGTGAAGTATATCGATGCAAGCACCTTAAGAATCAAAAACAAGTGGCTCCTTAATTGACGGAGGTGCCCATCGCCGACAGATCCAGGGCAACTACGCTTGCGTGGAGGAGATGCAACCTGATGGTGGAAGTCCGGGATCCTTAAGGCTGTCCATCTTATCGATCGCACAAAAGCATAATTATATGATGCTCGCGAAGGATAATTTGAGCGATCTCAAAAAAGCGGTTCTCACAGAGAGATCCACATCGCATAATCCACTCTGCAGAACGAGATCTACAAACCTTAAGGGCAGGGAAACCTTCTCCGTGAACGAATTATTACACCAAGTGCAGGGACGTTCTGGGAGAGATGAATGGATTTGGCGGCCCCTCCCCGATCTACAAGTGGCGTTCCTCGAATACATGCTTAGCGATCTCGTCGACCCTTTCAGAAAGGGACGGGAAATTAGACGAAAATTCATACGGCTACCTGCAAGGCCTATTGATGATTACCCAATACAATTCCCTCTTAAATCTAACATTCTTGGTGCTTGATCCTTTGCCAGGGAATGTACAAAAGTGGTTTGTCATGGCTGTGAGAAATTCAAAGGCAGTTGAATGTTGGTCGAAACTCGAGTTTGCAGTTCTCAATCACGCTATTCGTTTCAAAATGAACAAATCTACAACGAAGACACCATCGCAGCAATGAATTACTATCAATGGGAAAAGAAGTAGAATTCAGGTGGTGGTGGAAATAAGAACGCCAAGTGCACCTATTGTTGCTGGTTGATTGGTTTCACACGAGTTGAGAATTGCTATAAAAAGCACGGATATCCACCAAAGTGGATACCGGAAGGTTCAAGGTCCAAAGGGAAAAACAACGGTTTTTATGGCACCCACTGCTTTAGCTCGGGAGGAATATTCTACTTCTGAATCGAGAAGCTCCCTGACATTGTGACGGGAAAAGTGTCACAGTTGAAAGGGAGAAGAAAAAATTTGCAGGATGTTAAGAAGATATTCAGAAGAAAAGGAGGAAGAAGTGAAAATTTTAAAATATTCATTCCTCAAATTGATCAATGGTTAACATTATATGGTAGTGATTATATTCAGAAATGATCTGTAGGGATTCTATGTATATTCTTAGAGATTTATTTTCGGGGGTCCTTTACCTTAGGTTTTAGTTAGTAGTATTTTCTTGTATAAATAGGTGTATTCTTCTTTTTATTGAAATGAAGGTGAAATAATATGGAGTTCTCCATTCTTGACATGGTATCAGAGCAAGTTCGGTCTACTGTTTTGGTGGGCATCCAAAGCTTTGTTTTATGGGAGGTTCAAGTCCAATTTCAAGTGGTCAACTTGTTAGATTCAAAATGGCATGGTTGTTGTATTCATACTTGAGTGTAGTGTTAAGGAGTCTCACATGATTTAAAAAAAATAAAGAGATGTAACATTATGGGTTTCCTCATTTAAGGCAATGGAGATTGTTGAACTTTTCTAATTGGTTTGGATTCAATTCTCTTTAAATGGGTTTAACCCATGTGCATTACAAGCCCAGTTTAGAATGTCCTTAGGCCCAATCTTAAATTATAACATTGGTATCTGATAAGTGCTTATTTGTCGTATATTTACTCTTTTCACTAAGTCATTTTGCTTATAGATTATTTTCAAAAATTTCATGATGAGCATTATAATTAAATTGTGTTTAATTTTGCTAGGATTTTGTTTTGGAAAAAGATGAGTTTTATTTCAGGCATTTTGGTGGACATTGGGATGCAAATGGAGCATTTTAGGATGCATTAGGAGTCCAAGGCCAATAGGAAGTTAGAGGATGGGACAAAACTACTTCCAAGGGACCTAAACTAAAAGTGGCGTTATCAATTGGTCTTTAGTCATTTGGCAAAACAAAAACAAAGAGAGCAAAAAGACCAAGACGTTGTAATTTTCGATCAATTTCGGACACATGTTCGGTTGTTTGACTAATCTCGCCGAAAGGGAATGTCAAAATGAAGTGATTTCTTTACACTATGGAAAGCCAAACTTAAAGGGATACAACTGTGATGGTCTGAAGATTCTGATATTGATTAATAATTATATATGTTGTTTACGAGAACCTTAATGGAGAGGAAAAAATAAAGCTGAGGTATATGTCTCTATAGTCTATGTATCGGTGCTCAGAAATTTCTGTTTTTCTCTAGGAAACGAGTCTTACGGGCCCTGGCCGTAGCCCGTATCGAATAGTCCTATTAGAAAATACCACATATTCTTTCGCGAACTTGTTCCATCCGAAGTTCTCCACTGTTGACTTAAATGCACGCGAAATCTAGAAGAAATCATACTCGCCCCTGGGTTACGTCGCCATCCCTGAGGCCTGTCTCATATCTCTTATAACTGAGCTAAGAAAGCATCTTTTACCATATATCCCCATTTTTCATCTCACATATTTATCTGTGCTGGGTGGACACTAAGTTATGTGGCAACATTACTTACCACTTCCTTTTTACTATTCTCTTCTTATTTACTATATTTTGTAGTGTGAGAAATATGATAATACGGCTGTAGATTTATACGTGTTTCAATACTTTTAAGCGAGTCTTTTTATATATTCTTGTGTTATGTCGATTTGTGATGCGCGAACAAATAATATAAAATATAATAAATATAATATACATTACATTTCAATACATAAGTTGTACTTCTTTTTAAAAACTCTTCTTCATTATATAGCGAATGGGTGAAGCAATGAGAGTATTATTTGTTGTCACGTATGTTTTTTGCATGAAGTGTCTTAATATAAGATAAGTATAATATCTAAATCAATGAGTAGTTGTAGAATATAGTACACTTGATGGTAGAAGTTGTGATTTTTCTAATTCTGATGCTTGATTTGTGATTATTGTCAATAAAAAAACAAAAAATAAAAAAAAAGTATATAGATAGTGGATAGACTCGGGAACAAATGTATAAGGTTCTCATGTTGTGGATTTTATGTTGATAGTTTTGTATTTAAAATATTTCTTAATGTTGATGTATACTTTCATTAGCTTGTTTTTGGGAGGATTCCTTGGCCTCAAACGAGAGTTGGATGATGAATCCAAGCACCCTTACATTAGAACCCGATGTTATAGTGTCACTATGAAAATAGGAGAAATGGAACATATGGGAAAGTGGGTCGTTGTATATTACCTTAGGAATTTGATTTCACCACACCTAAAGTGGGGAAATCCTTGTTCTATCCTCTACGTAGATTTCTAGGTCACGAAGAGATGGAAAAACATCCGTCAGATTAGGATTAACTACGTTCCGCCTCCTGCTGAAATACATATTCGTGTCTCACCGGTAAATCGCCTTGTACGGTTAGTTAATCTAAGAATTAAGATAACCATGAATTATATGGCTCACACCTTGAGCTCCTATCTTTAAATTGTTTGAATATGGTATATATTTTCCCCACCCTTTTATACGGATGTGGGGTATTAGCTGTGTTCAAGTCTATATCTTCCTCATAAGAAAACATTTGTAGGAGTAACATATATATGATAGAACATGTTGAATTTCCGTGTCGAGGTTGAAGAGCTAGTTTTGACTTAGTGATTGTCCATGAGTTGTAGTATGTCCATATGTGCCGCACAATATCGCTCGCCCTATGTCGTTTTTTCCCTTTTTGGAGGACGTAGGATTATAAACACACCCGAGATCACATATATGTCTTCTATCATAGATCACGAGCAAGGTAGCACCACCAACTAATTATGAGGAGACCCAAGAACGAGAATAAACAAGAAGCAAACAAACCTACCGCACCAAAAGTAATATCATAACAAAAATAACAATTTTTTTCCTCACTTCATCTGCGTGTGAGATGGAGGCTTACCTACTGGTTCACAAGCCACCTCTCCAATTTTTGTCCACTGTGTAGCGGTCACTATTGTAAGCAATATAATCCCCCCGCATAAGACGTATACTGGGATGCGGTAGCCCTTCTTCAAACCAAACTGTTACCTCAAATAAATCTTGAAAACGATTATATTTAAAAAAAATAACCACTGATCATATTCTCCAATAACGTTAGTGAGAGTGTGGGAGATAATGCCAGAACATGTTACTTTGGGGAATGACCCTACAACTAGAACCTCTTGACCCTTGATGCTCACCCCTTCTATAAATCGTATTTATCGTCGCTCATACAAGTAATAGCCTTGAAAATTGCCTCGTATCCGCCAACCATACCATCAAGCCAATTGCTTTGTGTTGTACCGAATGTCTTACTGAAAATGTTTAAAAGAACATTATTTGTCGTTCCCTACCTCAACTTCGATTCGAGCAAATCCCTTCGGAATTAATGAGCCCCATATCTGAACCTCATAATCTCTTAGTGGGCTATTGTCAAGCAATCTCATCTCCAGCTTATACTCAACTTATATATGTGTATACAATGTAATTTTCTAACCCAGATTTCTAAGAAAGGTGTATTACACTTTCTTCAGTGATATCTCTATTTATTATTGCTCTATATATTTGTATGTAGTATGACCATTACTTCTCATAACTCAGAGAGATGAAAGTGGCATCGACTACAATGTGTCTTTTCTGTGTTTTATTATTATTTGTACTATATACCTGTGTGAGTTTGAATCTATACTACTCCTTCCACGCTGAGATTTTCAGTGAAATAAATCTCTCTCGCACCAAATTACACTCTTCTAACATATGTGGACTCCCTGGATCAATAAATTCTTGGCGCCATTTTTATTATCCCGGGAAACCAAAGATTCCGCCAAGTGTTACATCAAAGCCCGTTCTTGGTTGACAATCCCAAAAATATTTTCGCCAATGAACTAAATTACACACAGCTCGAAAAAATCTTAAGCACGAACTCTTGAATGAATACCCAAACCCACACGGACATCACTGAAAGGAACTGATTGCTAAGCATTTCTAATCGTTATTTAAGATCCTATAGATTAGATGTAGAGGTTAAGATATTTCCATGATAGTGAACCAACCCACCTACTCAGTGCAAGTCCTAGGTTTGTTCTAACATATGCCCTTCAGAAGTTTGTATAAGCGAATATAATAAATATAACTGGAAAGCCTATTACGACCTCCTTTTGAGGCCGGATGTTTTTCCGG
>VALG01003351.1:0-11304 GCA_009835305.1 Ipomoea purpurea | reverse complement strand
TAGATCTAATTGGTGGAGTTAAAAACTTTACCACAATGGCAAGTTTTATTTCACTAGATTCTTCTGGCTCTTTTTAGTATTGTTGAAAAATATTATCATAAGGGTTTCTTATATTGGATCTTAATAAATTAAAACTTTAGTCCGCATGCAAGTTTTATTCAATAAAATCCCTCAACCCTATTAGACTCAATAATTTTATCACATTTTCTATAGGTAATTTATAAATTTAGCTCATTATATTTCTAAGTTTCATGTTTGCATTGGCAAAAACATGTATTCAGTTCACTTCCCATAATTTAGCACTCTTTATTTAATTTTGATCCACGAATCTTGGCTCGATTCTTCGGACTAAACTGTATTATAGTTACGTGATTTGACATTACCTCTTTTGGATTCCAATAATACTAAATATGTTATCTTTTTGATCCAATATTCTAACTTTGTGTTTTGGAAGATTGTATTTTTGTTTTTTTAGTATGTCCATACTATGTTGGGAATTATATCTTCAATATTTAGTTGGACTTTTAATTGGAATACCAATAATTTGATTTTATCTTTAGTATGTCCAACTAATTGTGGGGTAATTTATGTCTTCATTTGTTAGTTGGGTCAATATAATAATTATAAGTTATGTATATTATTATAGTTTTATTTTTATTAATTTCGCTGAAGAATGTGTTAATAAAGTGGAGTGATCAATTTATGAATAAGATCATTAACGATACTCCCTAAAGTTTATGGATTTAAATAGTCTTCATACATCCTAAATTTGATTGGTTATGTTAAATTTCAATAAGTTCATATAATATTCCACAAGTATTTTAATCTTGTATTTGTTCATATAAATTCATTAAGTTCAATATTATGAACATTTGGTTGGTGCAACATATTTAGAAAATGTTGTAACAATATGTTAAGTGAATTTATTAGAAACAAAAACATTCATAATGGTATTTTTGAAAACACTGTGTGCCACTTGTAAGAGGATTAATATAAAACATTCTTCTAGGATGTTATATTGATATATATGTGAAGGGATATCTAGTAGGTGCTGTGTATCTCTAAAATTACAATTTGTGGAATACCCTATGAAGTGTGCATTTTAGATTACTTATCTTGTGATAGGCTAAGAAAACTAAATTGGTGGTTTGTTTCGAGCTGGTCGATTCGATTGTGTTTTTGATTGCTTTGAGACTCGATATAGTGATATGTGTGTTGTCTTCGATACTTTGCTCAATTGGGAAGAAATGTGGGTAAAGAATATCTGATCACGTTAATATTGGGGAAAGTTTAATTAGGTGTATGTTTAATGTATCCAATATTTTATGATGTGACATGGGCCTTTGGTTATTGTCTTAAAGTTATTGGAATATTCTGTGAACTTGCTATATCTTTTAGGATATTTTTCTATTGACGTGAGTGCTGTCTCTACTCAAACGTGTCCTATACTCCTCCTACCATCGGCTCTCGTTGTGTTGGTGAGTTTGGATGGAAGGTATCTTGAATGTATTTTACTAGCTACATAAGAAATCATATATACAGTTAGGCATATAGCTTAAACTTTAAAGAACTCTCTTATTAAGACATTGACTCTATAAAGATTATTTAGGGAGTGTGAAGATTTGAGGAGGGATGAATGTATACTTGTATAGGGGAAAAATGATATCATCATCTTTTTATTCTATTGAATTACATAGGTGATTGTTGGGTCGCATGTATCATGTGAGAGCGACTAAGAAACTGTGCTCATCACATGTGTATGTACGCAAACAACATAACAACATACCGAACTTACTGCACTAACAGATGATATTATCAAACTGAGTAGATTAATGTCCAGATACATAAACAAATCACTATTCTGCCTTTTTAATCCAGAGGTAGTATCTTTATGGGTCAACATATGAATTTTAATTTCCAACTTATGTTCCTTATCATACAAACCCTATGTTTTATTCCTCTTAAGGATGTTTCTCATAATACATTATGTGCACAACTGAAGGAGAAAAACTCATCAAATTGTAACAAAAGAGTACATGGCTGTATGATCTATAATAGAAGATAAGCAACCTAATCAGTCCAAGATGTACAACCAGCAGAAGCAGAGTGAAGAAGCAGAATAATAGTTATTTGTTATTTCCTGTTATTTCAGTTGATATCATCTGTTAGTGGCAGTTAGTGTTGGTTAGTTGGTTAGACACATTAGCACTGTTCTATCTCCTCTGTATAAGAACTCTATCCCTCTTTCATAATAGATGATGATTCTTTCCCTTTTCAATAGATTACCTCTCCCTCTCAAATCTTCACACTCTAAAACTTTATAAGCATGTCTTAAGTAGAGAGCTCTTAATGTTAGCATAATGCTAACTGTATTATATGACTTCTTTATAAGTTAACTTTAAGTACTATATCTAACAGCTAAGAGCTTGGAGTTGACACGTTTGTCACTTCTCACTCATAAAAAATAACCAAAAGATAGTCAAGTCACAGAAGTATTCCAATAACTTAGACATAAACCAAAGGCCCATGTCCATAAATTTGGAATCTTAACATACACCATAACTTCCCAAATAACTTCAATGTTCATTTTAAATGAACTGAACATATAGATTACTTTTATGTCCCACAAAATTGTTTTAAGCCTTACAAATCAAAATGACCAAGATCAATTTTGAAGAAACTAGATACTCTTAATTACTGAAGAATTTATTAAATGACAGTGCACCACATGTTAAATGTTTTTTCTAATAAATTCCTTAATATTGTTACAACATTTTCATAAATATGTTGCACAACCAAATGTTCAATAATTTGAACTTATGAATTTATATGAACAAATACAAGATTAATACTTGTGGAATATTTTTGACTTATTGTTTAACATACAATCCAATTTGGAATGTATGAATACAACAATTACATCCAAAAACTTTAGTGGAGTATCTTAATGATCTTTTTCTAAATGATCACTCCACTGATTAAATGAACTTAATAATATACATACTCATAATTGATTTATTGACCAACTAACAAATGAAGAAATAATTCCCACCATTAGTTGGACATACTAAATAATCAATTTTTGGTTCCAATTAAAGTCCAACTAAATAATGAAGATATATTTCCCACCATAGTTGGACATTCTAAAAGAAACAAATACATCTTTCAAAACCAAGATAGAATTTGGCTCAAAAGATAGATTTTTATCATTATTGGAATCCAAGAGGTATGTCAAATCACGTAACTTACTACAGTTAGTCCGTAGAACCGAGTAAGATTCGTGGATTAATTAAAAAGTGACAAAATTTTGGGAAGTGACTGAATACATGTTTTGCCAATGCAAACCATGAAACTTAGAATTATAATTGAGCTAAATTTATAATTTCTAAGAATTGTGACAAAATTATTATCTAATGGGTTGAAGGATTTATTGACATAAAACTTGCCTGTGGGCTAAAGTTTTAATTCTATTAATCCAATTAAGAAACCCTTATGATAATATTTTTCACAATTACTAAAGAGCCAGAAGAATCTAGTGACATAAAACTTGCCCGTGGGCTAAAGTTTTACTCAATTAGATCAAACTGAAAAATTTATTTATGATGAAACTGTTATCAAATGAGTTGAAGAATCAATGACATAAAACTTGTCTGTATGCTAGTTTTAAATAAGATTCATTGCTATCATTATGATAAAAAAACATAAGAGATCATCTTCCTTTTTCTAAATCCATGTTGGCAAATTAAGAAATATTATCTCGATCTGTAGATGATTAAATTGCATAGATTTCATTACTGCTGCGGGCTTGAACTATATTATTTTGCATTAGCTGGCTAAATAATATAGTTCAAGGATGTATGGATCTACGTGATCATACCATCCGGCCATATAGTGATAATAACATCCGGCCATATAGTGAACCCCATTAGACTCACACGTGAATCAGGTCCAGCTCTACCACGTTTAGCTTGTGCCACCAGCTTCTCCAGCCGGCATGTTACGTTCAGCACTTTTCTTCTTCTCCAGCGAAGGTGTAAGTGGAGTCCAACGCTCAAATCTGCTGCAAATGTCGCAGCCTTCTCCGTCGTGCGGCTACCCATGGCGGAGATGATCGCATCCGCTCCGAAGAAGATCTACAATGGAGATCGATGCCTAGACTTGATCTGAGCCTTGTCGTTGGCGGTCTGTATCGTAGCTTGGAGATCGTTGCCGAGACTCGTTGTGGTCCATTGTAGTTTCTCCCGCTCACAAAACTCACATTCTCGGATTTTATCGGCGTCGATAGTGGTGGCCATGAGTGCACGCAAAACCCTAGTTTGTACAGTCACCAGGGATTAACATAGAACACAAAAACCCGGTATTGATCCCCGACCTTGTGCGCCCAACAATCATGTGTGACACAAGGAGCTCGGCGTTGTTCAGAGATATGACCAGCAATGGCGATGAGTTTTCTCTTCTTTATCTCCTTTTTCCAAGTGAACCTGCCGTCAATTGTTGTGAATGCTCCGTGGTGACCATTGATCTCTTGGCGGTTGGTAATGTTATAGGTGACGAGATAATGAGGGGGCGGCGACGTAGATAGCAATGGTGGTGGCTTAGTGTAACACCCCCCAAAAATAAGGCCCGATTGAAGCCCTAACACAAGCAGATTAACAACAAAACTAGCACAACGGAAGATAAACGGAAACTGGATAAAAGAAATCCAAAAAGGGGTGTTATGCCACGTATACCACACTAGGTAACGCAAAGGAAACAATCTGCTAGTGTATAATACTAACCCAATACATCAATCTAAAACAGTCTAAAAACATTGGCGTACAGGCCACAAAAACACAAAGGTGCTAAGCTACCAGGCTCTAGACATCGCTCTCGTCTAAACATCACCTGAAAGATACAAAGATAAACATTGGTACGACGCCCGGTCAGCGAATAATGCTAGTAACCAACCAATACCATTAAGTATCATAAATAGATAGATATAAGATGTAAAACCATTTTCGAAACGGAATACATAAGTAAATAAGTTAAAACTGAGATCAACAGTCAACACAAGACTCATAACTCTCAAGACCACACGGGAACACATCCCAAACCACAAAGGTTAAACACACACAAGGATAAAGACATCCACCAATGGAATCACATTTGCCAAAACTACCTACAAGACTCCCGTGACTACACCACGTCACGAGAGAAGAACTCACACAACGCCGGTCCTAACAAGCCCTCTGCAACCATTACCATTCCACGAGTTGGTCATGCCTTCCTTATGCCCTGTTACCAACCTTATGGCTACCAACCAACCTTGTATCTTCTTTCCCACCAATACCTCCAGGATCCCCCATAAGCTAAGTCCAACCTTCATCCGTCGGACCGTCGTCCCCACGCTTATAACGTCACCAAACGAACACCCACCAATCACGACAACTACTAGTGGCCCGGATAACACTATGTTATCCCCCCAATCACGTGCGACCAATCAACTCTAGCCACAACTCCATAATGCACGTCATGGCCACCACGAGGAACGTTGCAATTACATTGGGAGCTAGTGTGTCATACCACTAATCGTGCAATCTAGGTAGACGCACCACGCACCTATAACTCACACGAATCAAGCAACGATTACAACGAAGTTATAAACACCACTCAATAAAGGTAATTGCGGTCACAGTCCAATCGACAACAACATGGGTAACACAAGTTTATCTATCACCAATCGAAGGTACAAACCACAACACCACGCCTAGCATCGAAGACAACAACTAGCATGATTATCATACGGGAAGCCTCAAGATAGTTCTAGGCGAGGAACACCTCCAAGACATCTTCTTGTCCAATGAACACAATGTTGAACACTTAACAGGATTCAAGAACACCAAAGATCCTACATGGATACCTGCCATGATAGTTCTAGACCTACGAAACGTCAAGAAGACACTCAAATAGTTCCACAAAAGAACATCGGGAGGCCAAAAGATCAAATACCGAGACAAACAAATCACGGGGAACAAATCCTGAAAGAACACATTGTGTTCCCCGCGGGGTGGACCCAACGGGTAGTGCCCCACCCGTGGTCCGCCCGCGGGAACACATCCCCCACAGGTCTATGTACCTCGCGGGTAGGCAGGGTGGTGCCCAGCCGCCGTTCCACCCGAGGGACAATCCCTGTTTCACAAAAAATCCCTTTGGAGATTTTCTTCTCCAAACCACAAATTCAAGTCCAAAACATGCAAATCTCACCAAAACAACAAAATGACATGAACCATGGAAAATGCCAAGCAATGGGACAAAGGAATCCTAAACACAGAGCCTCTAGATATCGCAATGATCCACAAGATAAATGCATAAACTCTCACATTTCATAGCAAAACACAAATACGAATCCAAAAATCATATATAGGTTTAAGCAAAATCAGGTTTCGTAGAGCACGGGTTATCCCCTCTTGAAGAACAAAGACTTCTCTTTAACACCACACAAGTCTCCCGACTAGGCTTCATCTGTCTCCAAACCCACCTTAAAAATCAAGAACCAAAAGATCATAAAGACATACCTTTAGAAAGACAACACCGCATGGAAACCAAAAGACTAGACAGAGGCTAGATCTTAACCCTCCTAGATGGCCCAAATAGGTGAAAGGTTGAATCTTGGAACAGCAAAACTTGAATCTTGAAAGGTGTCCTCAACTTAGCTTGGAGAATAAGCTACATCTCTTTTCTAGAGATGGTAGAGATATTTTCTTGGAATTGTAAGGAATGAATGAAGAAGTCTTCTAGGTTAGATACAATACTAACTCTTGGTGAAAAGACAAGGCTACCCTTAATAACCCTTAGAAAGTGTAATGAACAAGTGAACTCCTCTCTAAGCACAGGACAACACAACATAAAGATTGAACAGTCAAATACTAGTCCTTGAGTATTAAAAATCAGGATTTTAGAATTAATTCCTCAAAAGAATTAGAATTAATTACTCAATTAATTCATGGATTAGAGTTTGGATTTGTGGACCCCCAAAATCCACATTTCCAAACCATGACATATAATTAGTGATTAATTCTAATTTCTTTTGAGGAATTGATTCCTAAAATCCTGATTTTTGATACTCAGGACTAGAATTTGACTAGTCAATCTTTAAGTGGTGTTGCACCTTGTGTTTGGAAGGAGTTCCGTTGTTCCCTTAAACTTTTTGAGAGTTAGTAAGCGTAACCTTGTCTTTTCACCCTTGAGCTAGTCTTGTAACCTAAACCTAGAAACTTCTTCATTTCTCATCCCTTAACATTCCATAGAAAATATCTCCACCTTCTCTCTAGAAAACAAGAGTAGCTTGTTCTTCAAGCCAAAAAAGCCTTTGTCAAGATTCCAAGTTTTGCTTCCAAGATTCAATCTTTCCTCTATTTTGGCATCTAGAAGGGTAAGATCTAAGCTTGTCTAGTCTTTTTGGTTCCATCTTAGTTGTCTTTTTGTTAAAGGTTGGATCTTTTGATCTTTTGGTTTGATCTTGAAGTGGGTTTTGGCTAGTGAACTTAAGTGAGAGCTTGTTGTGGTGTAAGAAGAGTCTTTTGGTCTTCAAGAGGTAACCCATGCTCTACAAAACCTATTTTGCTTTACCTATATATGATTTCTTGGCTCTACATGTCCTTTGTTGTGAAATGTGAGAGTCTATGCATTTTATCTTGTGATATTGCATATCTAGAGTTTGTGTTTAGGTTTCCTTTGTGCCATTTGGCATTTTTCCTTGGTTTCAAGACATTTTGTTGTGCTTGGTGAGATTTGGCATGTTTTGGACTTGAATTTGTGTTTGGATGAGAAAATCCCGAAGGGATTGGTTACAGGGCGTACCCGCGGCGAACGGCGGGGAGAGCCTAACCCGCCGCCTACCCGGTACACGGAATGTGGGTGTTATACCCGCTGGCAGAACACAGGTTGGGGCTACCCCGTGGGTCCACCCCGGGGAACACGGTGGATCGAGATGGAGATTTGTTCCCCGTGGTTTGTTTGTTTCGGTCTTTGATCCTTTGGCCTCCCGTTGTTCTTTTGTGGTAATCCTTGAGCGTCTTCCTTGATGTTTCGTAGATCTAGAACTTTATGATAGTATCCATGTAGGATCTTTGGTGTTGTGTTGTGCTAGTGTTCAACATTGTGTTTCGTTGAACCGTGTGTGCTTTGTGAGTCCTCGGAACTATCTTGAGTTTCCTCTTTGTTGAGCTTGCTAGTTATTTCGTAATGCTAGCGTCGTTGTTGTCGTTGGTGATGACCCTTCTCTTGTGAGTATGTTTCGTACCTTTTCTTGCAATCCGTTTTTTGTTTCGAGTGAGTGGTGGTGAGGTGCGGCTCTACCTGGATTGACGATTAGTGTATGGGACGCTAGTCACGTCAGCGGTCCTCGTGGTGCGGCCGTGACGTGATTTTTTTTGAGTTGTGGCTGAATCCGCGTGATTGGGGGATAACATTGTGTTATCCGGGCATGTGTTGCCGTGAATTGGTGGGTTTTCGTTGGTGGTTATAGGTGGGGGACGACGGTCCCGGATGAATAAGGTTGGACTTGCGCTATACAGGGGTTTTCCGGAGGTAATGGTGGCACCAGAAGTACAATGGTATGGGGGTAGCCATAAGGTTGGAACCTGCATAAGGAAGGCATATCAACTCGTGATGGGTGATGTCACGAGGGCTTGTGAAGCCGGTGTGTGGTGAGTTCTCCTTTCGTGACGTGTGTAGTCACAGAGCTTGTGTTTTTGGCATGTGTTGCCGTTCGTGTGAGTCTTTATCCTTGTGTGAGTTTAACCTTGTGGTTGGGATGTGTTCCGGTGTTGTCCTTGTGAGTGGTGAGTCTTGTTTGTCATGTGATCTTGGTTTTAACTTATATATATGTATTCCATTTCGAAAATGGTTTTCATATTATATATCTACCTATTTATGATACTTAACGGTATTGGAGGGTTACCAGCATTATTTTACCGGGCGTCGCCCCGATGTTTATCTTTGTATCTTTCAGGTGTTGCGCGATGTCTAGAGCCGGTAGATTAGCACCTTTCCTTTAGACAGTGTTTTGTGGCCTGCGTGCCCATGTTTTAGACTGGTTTTAGTATGTTGTTGATTTGGGATAGTTGATACACTTGCAGATTGTTGCCGTAGCGTATGCAAGTGTGGTATCGTGGCATAACACCCTTGTTTTGGATTCCTTAATCCAGTTATCCTTTATCTTCCCCTGTGCTAGTGTTAGTGGTTAATCTTTCATGTTAAGACTTTGTTTTTAAGTCGTGTTGTTGGGGGGGGGGGTGTTACAGTTGGTATCAGAGCCTAGGTTTAGAGCCTAGGAAGAGTTAAGTCTAGACTTTCATAAGTGTTTAAGTGTGTGTTGAGACCTCTAAGCGACCTTAGGAAGTTAAGTGTAGGCTTAGGACTCTAGGTTGCGTGGTGAGATGTGTGTCGTTTTCTATCTTGCCTGCTTGCTTGTTCTTTGTGGTAACATTGTTGTTGTAGCAGGAGTTTTCAATGCCTCCTCGCCAGCGAACCGCAGTGTTTGAAGATGTGGGTGAAGTGGTTAAGAAATCTCGGTTGGTTGAATCTAGCAGTGCCTCTGGGGTAATTGAGCAGTGGATCCGGAGTGGTACGTCCACAAGAGTAAGTCCTAGTGCAGCTTCTTTGCCAGTATTCCGTGATGTAGAGAGTATGGGAGGATAGAAGTTCATCCTTCGAAGATAGGGTCATCTCAAGAGAGGGTGCTTACCTTAAATGAAGTCCGAACAAGGTGACAGTCACGTAGTAGTGGGAACCTTCCTTGTGCAATCAGTGCCAGCGACAGTCTTGTTTGATTCAGGGGCGTCTAACTCGTTTATATCACCCAGTCTGTGAAGAAGTTGGCTTATCTGGGGGCGCGGAGTGAGGTTTAATGTGAAGGTAGCATCAGGAGAAGTTAGATGTGTGAGTCTTTTTGAGGGCATCAGATTTGTATCAAAGGGAAGAGTTTTCGAGTGATTTAATCCAGTACGACTTTGGACGGGATGGATGTGGTCCTAGGTATGGAACTGGTTGGGGTGGTTTAGGGCCCAAATCTTGTGCAAAGAACAGAAGGTAGTGCTACGAGGACCCAGCGGGAAAAGAGTGTCATTTCGTGGAAAGATGGAAGAACCCGGAATTAAGCTAGTGTCTATGGTAAAGATGAAGAGGTATATGGACAAGGGCAATGAGGTGTACTTGTGCTCCGTCGAGAACTTGGAGCAAGGAGGAGTAGCTCAATCGATACCGGTGGTTCGTGAGTTTCTTGATGTTTTTCCGAAGAGATACCGGTATGGCCACCTGCTAGGAAGTGGAGTTTTCAGTGGATCTCGTGTCGGGCACTACACCCATTTCTAAAGCCCCATATTGTTTGGCTACACCAAAGATGCAAGAGTTGAAGAACCCAGTTGCAAGAACTCCTTGACAAGGGTTATACCGGCCAAGTGCATCGCCTTGGGAGCTCTGGTGTTGTTTGTAAAGAAGGAAGGACGGAGTATGAGGTTGTGTATCGACTACCGGGAGTGAATCAAGTTACCCATCAAGAACAAATACCCTCTTCCAAGGATTGATGATTTGTTTGATCAACTTCGTGGCGCAGGAGTGTTCTCCAAAGTTGGCTGAGGTCAGGATACCATCAGATAAGAGTAGCAGAAAAGGATATCCCGAAGACTGCGTTTCGGACTCGGTATGGTCACTACGAGTTTATGGTTATGCCTTTCGGTTTGACTAATGCTCCTGCAGTTTTCATGGACCTGATGAATAGAGTATTCAAATTCCACCTCGATGATTTTGTGATTGTATTTATCGATGATATCTTGGTTTATTCAAAAGATAAGGAGGAACATGTCGGCACCTTTGGACGGTACTTCAAATCTTGAGGAGAAGCAGTTGTATTCCAAGTTTTCTAAGTGCGAGTTTTGGAAAGACACTGTTACGTTTCTAGGCATGTGATTGATTGTAGAGGAATTTTCTGTGGATCCGGACAAGATACGGGCGGTGAAGGAATGGACTGCACCTTCAACGGTAGTCGAAGTAAGAGTTTTCTTGGGCTTACAGGTTTTATCGAAAGGTTTTTTGTTTTTGATTTTGCCCCAAAGGGTGCTCAACCTTTGACCAGTTGTTTAAGAAAGGAAGTACCTTTCGTGTGGAATCAAGCTTGGAATAGCATTCGGAGAGTGGAAGGACGAGGCCTCAGTTTGCACCAGTGCTAATTATTTGCGTCGGGAACAGAAAGGGTTTGAGGGCAGCAAAATAGGTTTGTAGAGCATGGGTTACCTCTGAAGAACCAATAAGATCCTAAGGGATTTC
>VALG01003348.1:0-13992 GCA_009835305.1 Ipomoea purpurea | reverse complement strand
ATGCAATGAGATTATGGTGTATGAAGTTTTAGATTTGTCTTGTTGGTATATGACTAATATCTTAGTTCTGCTATGAACTTTTTATCTACAAGCAGAGTTGATATTTGTAGTGTAGTTTTTTCCTACATGTTTCATGTGTGTGAGACATCTAATTCTAAATGAATAAATGCATATTATTATTTTTGTTGTAGCTACTAATTTTATTTTTAAATTTTAGTAATAAGAGCAATAAAGTGGGAAATTATGATGTGGAACCGTGTCCACCTTGCAAGGTGAAAATGGGTTCCAAAAACTGTTCATCAATTATGAATACATAGTTCAAAAATCTAATGAACATATAGTTATAATAATTATGAACTATGAGTTGTGAACTATATATTCGTAATTATGAAGTAGATTCAATAATTGTCAATATGAAGTTAAAAAATTATGAATATATACCTTTTATAATTATAAATATAATTCATAATATGAACATATTTCCTGTATTGTGGAATATAGAGTTCAATAATTGTGAATATAAGTTTCATAATATATGAATTATGAAGTTCAAAGTTATAAATATTAACTTTAATTATTATAAATTCAGTAATTATGAACATTAAACCGCTGTCATATTGCAAGGTGTGACATAGTTCCACAGCATAACGATTGAATAAAGTGGCGTACATTTTTCATCACAATAATGAAATATTTCCATTCGTTGTTGAGACAAATTGTTTTGAGAGTTTGTCAATGACAATTGTTGTCAATAGATGATGATAATAAATAATTCAGCATATAAGGTTACAATAGATATTATTATATAATATAGTAAAAATTAACTTACAAATTTCTTTAGAAGTTTTCATGCATTGATAAAAAGCATAATTGAAATATTAAGTTTTGTTCTCAATAATCAAAAGAAGATTAATTAAACGAAAAAAAAAAAAATTAAACTTAATTTTATTTATTTTTAATGAAAAATCAATGATTTTCAAAGTTCCTAATTTATAATTATTGAATGTTATGTATTTAGTCTGACTAATTATTTGACCAAAATTTATGTTAAATTTTATATTATATTTTTAATACATTTTTAATCATATTCATAGTATATGTTAACAATTATGCTAATTCTTAATTGGGATGGGTTCAAACTTAGGCATTTCTTATAGAAATTAATAAGTAAGTTAAAGAATAATAAATAGTTAACGGAATATTCCGTTAATAAAGTTTATACTAACGGAATTTAAGGTTATTTAAGGAAAGAAATATATAATAAAGGGTAAATAAGGAAATCATTAAAAAATACTAAATTAAAATAATATGAACTCATTCATTTAATGAACAATTAGTACGGCAGTTTTTTTATTCCAGTTAAGGGCCTAAATTATACGTCTTATAAAATTGTCATTGTAGATGTAGATATATTAACCTTATTGCTTGAAATTGATCAATTATAAACAATTTAAGTGATTTATCTCCTAAAGTTCATTTGATGGTTAGAGTCCATATATAAGACAGATATGTCCAGACTATACTTCAGTACCGACTTGCGAGCGTTTCCTATTATGGCTATATCAAAGAATTTTATTGTGTGTTTTATTGGAACAGATGAATGATAAACAAACACTGCGTACTGTTTATCCAACCAGAGCTAAGATCTCCAAAAGTTAATTAATTATCTTGGGATTGTTTGAACAATGTAAACGTGTTAAACCAAAATTGAAAGCATTGTGTTCATCTCACTAAATGCACTAAGGCATAGTGTCACACAAACACACATGACGGCGCCGCTAGATGGTTCTCAGGTTATCTCACTGGTGGACGTCGATTGAACATGACCTATAATACTGTATCGGAAATTTGCTACGAACACCGATCATATATTATATATATAATATATATATATATACATATATATGTTAGGAAGTTAAAAAATTGCGTTATGGTTATGCTCAGCTGACTTGACAATCAAATTAAATTATGGCCTAACATTATAGTTAATATTTGGTCTAACATTAAATAATTGTGGCCTAACCAATAGAAATATGTACAAAACGTAACATGCTTGCAACTCATGTTTAAAATATTTTTGTGACGAAAATGAAGACACCTTCCCAAGTTGTTGCAGGCATATAATTAGAAATATCAACTTTAACTTGAAATTGATCGGTTAATCTGAAAAATATTAATAAATTAATAGCTTGAAAGTGCTAAACCCCAATGGCCCCAGTGAGCTAGCGTGAAACTTAGTGGATTGGTCTGAGTCCAGTGTTGAAAAAGATATTAGGCGCAATTTAAGAGGCCGCTTATTTATTTATTTAAATTTAAAAAAAATTAACCAAAAATTCTAATACCTAATACTTAAAACTCTAAAACACATCTATAAAATGATAATTGATTAGTTTAACCCCTAATTATAATTTAGAAGCGATTTATATTTTTTACGACATCGTTTTTGGCGAATAACCCCTAAAAAATTCGACTTTAGACGTTGGCCAGCCGCCGCGAAGGAGGCTGATCCTTGCATTCCTCGACGCGGCCTGGCGCCGGATTAATCGGCTAAGGCACGATTTTTGCAACAGAGGATCCGATAGCTTAAACCGCTCAACACTACCCTTTTGTTTCACAAAATATATAGGAGAGCAATTTGGTGCCATTGGACCACAAGGTCCTTATCATGTAGGCTCTTCTTTAGTCGTCTGCTGTTAGGAATATATAATTCTTGTACTGCTTTTGATGATGTTGTCTATGTAGATTAAGAAAACTTAGACCCCTCAAGGTTTTCTTTGTAATAGCCAATAAGGCTAATTTTGTATAGACCAAATTTAGGAGTTAGTCTCCCGGTAGGCCTTAGTTGTAACTTGTAAGTGATTTCACGGGTATATGTTCAAGGTAGCCATAGAATAATTGACTGGGCTTATTATCGGTAGACCTTATCCGGTACATCATATCACTAGAGGTCCGGTAGACCGTTAAATGTTCTGTTTTCATTTCACCCTTCTTTATGGAGAACTCGCTAGCTCACACTAGTAAACATGATCGACAGACCCCCATAATTCATTTGTAGAGGCTTCTAGTAGATGTTATATCATCTTATTTTAATAACTCTCAAAAGTATTAGGATTTGGCAGATCTTTGGTAGGCAACATCAATGGTTAACTAGTAGATGTGTACAACATAGAGAATGTTCCCTTGTCCTTTTGTGATAAAGAGTTGTTGGACACATTTTCTAAGGATATTTGACAATAAGATATCTTCTGACAATAAGTTAAACAAACATGTTTTTTAATTTGACTTACAATAAATCAGAACATTTCTTTCTCGTAAAAAGGTAATGATTTTTTATCTAACGGTCAATAGCGTGTTCCGAAGGAAATGAGAATTTTTGAATACCTAGCAATATTTCAGAAGGCAAAAATTCAAAGACTCCCGTTTGTGCTAAATTCTCTAATAAGTTTTAAATGGTTTTCAAAATGGTGAAAAAATATATTCAAAAAACGGAAGACGAGATGACGTTGTTACTGGGGATCGAGAACTCACATAGAGGACACTTAACCAACATCAGAAAGTTTAAGTAGATGATATGCAAAGCAGCAAATCATACAACACATGTTATACTGCTGTATTTGGTTCACACATTGAAATTGGAATTGGAATCCGAATCAGAATCGAAGAAACAAATACTTGCATTACTTGGTAACGAGAATGTGTTTTGGTGAAAGTATTTTGCATGTTTGTAGTAGGGTGGAATTGGAATGATTACTATGATGTTTGGTTATGTATGATCGGAATAAATGTTTTAAAATACAAAAAAAAAATAAAAATCAAGGCAATTGATCATAATATAATGATATCCAAAGCCAGGACCGAATTTTGAGGCCCAATATTTAATTTTTATCTAGTTAGTTTAGAAATAAAAACTAAAATTTTAAATTTAAAAATCGGCCTGTCCAAAGCACTAGTATGACAAAAAAAAAAAAAAACAAAACAAAACAAAAATCTAAAATCACTAATCCAAACTTTAACATTAGATTATCAACAAGATGGAGTGATATATACTCATTTTTAGTTAAGGAATGAAGTTTTTAATTGAAAGGGTAATCAAATTCTATTGTTGTAACCCCTCAAAAAAAAAAAAAAAAAAAAATTCTATTGTTGTATTTTTAAAAGTTGTCAACCAAACACTAACTATGATTTTGATTGACATTCATGGGTGTAAACCTATGAACCAAACACACCTTAGTAATATATTTTATTTATCTATCTATTGTATTTTTTTTTTTTTTTTTATGTGTATTTGAGGGGAATTGGGTGACAGGATACTATTGGGTGTTGGCTTAGAGAGCCCGCGAGTCCAGCATCTTGTCATCGAAAAGTAACACTGACTGCTACACAAGTATAAGAAAATAAAATTACATATTTACTATTAGCAATAACTTTTAACGTAATAGTAAATGTTTAATCTAACAATTGATATCAAAGCAAATAAGGGGTGATAGATACAGATTCAATAATGTAACTTACTATCATCAAACTAATATTGAACTCCTTGTATTCTTGACTAATTACAATACCATTTTTTATTTTTAGACCTTAAATAATCAAATTTAATTTTCAAAATTTTAAATATATTAAATTAAATTCAAAATATCCTAATATATATTATTATTTTTTGAAACATTCATGGTTCTTTAGAAGAGAGCATATATTTATAATTTCTCAATTTTTTCAGCCTAAAAATCAGTATCCCACCATCAAAGTTCAATCATGTGACGACTAATTTGGAATGGTAATAGAAGTGTTATCACAACTACATAGTAGTTGGCCCTAAATTGCTAAATGTAATACGGTACTATAATTTTATAAAAATTTCATTAACGTACTTTTACCCTTTTATATGTAATGATATATTAAATTAAACTAGTATTGTCCCGTGCGACGCACAGACTAAATATTAAAGATTTATTTGTAATGTTAGAATAGGTAAAAAATGTTTTTAATAATGGTATTTGAAGTACAGAAGAAGAAAACATGAACCACAATTTAATTGTTTAAAATTACATTTTTATTAAGTATATGACAAAATAATTATAATATTGTATTTACAATATTTTTTAATAATTGAAAATAGTATGATAATTTGATATGTACGTAGTTGAAAATTTAAATTAAGTCGTGAGTTAAGCTCTAACATATATGAAACACGTCTGATGATTTTGTTAAAATCGGGTATGAAAATACAAAAAAGGGTGATAGGATATATATCCCGACACCGATCATGGGCTCGTTACAGTCAGGTCGGGGGTCAAGCGGTTCGGAATCCGATCCATGAATCAAAGTCGAAGGTGACGGCCGGATCAAACCCACCACCTCCCTTAGCCTATAAAAGGGGGCTTTATCCCCTCAATTAAGGGGTCTTGACCCCTTTATCTCCATGAGGACTATCTTTCTACCTTCTCTCAACAGAAATGAATACAAAGATGAATAAAAGAACCCTATTTTGCTATATCTTGTCTTCTTTGTTCATACACATACATACACTCTACGAGTACAACCGACATTCGGAAATTAGTACTATCAAGGGGAAAGTAAAATAGTAATATCATTGCCTGGGGCGTTAGACCCAAATAATGTACGTATACTGAGGTATAGGCTCAAAATAGAGGCCCAAACACAAAGATTATGGCCCAAAGGATGGACTATAATTAAGTATGCTGCTGATTTGAGTTTAACCCAAGTGGATGGGTTGAGAGAATAAACAAGAGGCTACTAGACCAAGGTGCATGTAGTGCTTAGATAATGATGTCCTGGTAAGAGGCAAGGCAACCTATTTATAGCAAAATCTCATGTAGCTTCCCCATCCACGTGTACGTCCTTTGATCCACCCTCCATCCTCCACGTGTCCCACGTTCACGCACCATGTCGCGTCGTACTACAACCTGTCGCAACACACCACCCTATCGCACCACCCCGCACCCCAACACTGCCTTGCACTCCCCGCACCGCACCACCTTCGGAAACGGGGGCGCCTAGTGCCGCGCCGGGCGTGCAGGACGCGCCTCGATCGTCTGGGGCCAGCCCCCGCCTGGCGACACCCGCCCACGTCGGCGCCTCGTCCACCTCCGGTAATGGGTGTGCGGGCAGGTTGCGCAAGGGTGTGTCAGAAGCGCAGGCCACACACCCGCAGCGGGGGCCAGCGCCCCAACTGGTGGCCTTCTCGGATCGACCACCCTGTCCGGCGGTACCCCTCTCGGGCTAGTCCACTCCTCTTTCCTTGATCCCTCTCCTCTTATGACTTGTACTATTAAATCCAATCCTATAGGAGTCCAATAAATCTTTAGTCTATAACCTATATATATCCTCATCAACGTCGTTGTAACAATCAATAGACAATATATAGATAATAATTCGGTAATTGAAATTATAAATTAAATAATAGTTCACACTTTATTCCAATCCTTTTTACCAAAGAATGTAAATAAATGATTTTACAATATTTTTTTTGTTTATTTAAATTTTAAATTAAATAACAACATCACACTGCTTCCTTATTTCACCATTGCTAATTAATAAATTAATTAAACGACCCACTTAATTATACATCAATATCATTATTAATTAATTAACCAAAGCACAATGCCTCCTAATTTCACCATTATTGCCAGTCAAAACCCCAATCTTCCCCATTTTCACCATGGATTTAGCGAAATCTTTGAAGAAGGTGGCGCCGCCGGTGGCAACCTGGCGGACGACATAACCTCTGGTTTGCTTGTCGTTAAGGAGAGCAGCATCGGACTGGAAGAGCCCTCTTCTCTTTGCTACGTCGGAGAAATATTTTCCGTCGAATGTTTTGAAGCTCCCAGGATCCATCTCCACCAGTGTTGTGCTGTCTCCCGGCCGGCATTTCTTCTTCAGAGCGGCAACGTAGTTGGGATCCATCGTAGGATCGGTGTCTCCTCTGCCGGTGAAGTTGTACAGCCGGCTCGGTGAAGGCAGGGCAGTGAGAAGTTCCTATTGTATGTCCCCTGTACCAAACCAAAAAAATGAATGCAATTAGTGTTGGGCATGCAATATATAAATAGAATTAATGATGGTTTTGGTCCCGAGATTATGTCATAATTATCAAATTAGTTCTAATTCGATCAATTAAATTTTTAATTATTGATTTTGTAATTGATTTGATCTTTCGTAATTATCAAATTGTTCATTGGTCAGTTTGACAGAGATCAAATGGGTTACGAAATCAATAGTTAAGGATTTTTTTTAAAGGAATAGTTAACGATTTAATTGGTCAAAATTAATAGTTGAGAACCAATTTGGTAATTACGGCATAATTAAGGGATCAAAATGGTCATTGATTTAAATACATATGTACAATTCAACTATCAGTTTAATCTTGAATTAATGACTTTTTTTGGTCGCTCGACTATGTCGTAAACTCGTAATTACCAAATTTGTCTTCGACTATTATTTGACCTATTTAATCCTCAACTATTGATTTCGTAGCCGATTTGGTCCACTGTCAAACTGATTGAGAACCAATATGGTAATTACAGAAGACCAAATCGGTTACGAAATCAATAATTGAAGATTTAATTGATCAAAATTGATAGTCGAGGACCGATTTAGTAATTACGATATAGTTGAGGAACTAAAACAATCATTAATTCTTTAACCTTTTAGTAGAGATAGACCATATGTTTTAATTTAATATCAAAGTCAATCTAATGCTAAAGGTTGTGAGTTCGAATTTTCTCGTCACTCAATTGAAAGAGACTATGGTCTACACATTACTTGGAGCCATCAAAAGTAACTGGTTTGCATACGTGAAGGACGTATACAAATTATACTTATGAAAACTCATTCTATAATATTATATGACAATTGCTAGTGTTTATATCCATGGTAATCTTAATATAAGTTGTTATAGGTTTAATTACCTGATAAAACGACCAAGTCTTTCTTGTTCATACCCTTGGCGGCAAACATTGTTTTTAAGGTGGAAATGTTTCCAAATGGAGGGGGTAAGTCGTTCAAAGCCTCCAACATGATAGAAACTCTTCCATCTCTTCTTCCCAATGGAACTTTCCAAAATGGCCCATTAAGCTGTGACATCCATTTATATATTGAAATTATATATATACTCCCAAAACTATTTTGATCTTTCAATTATGCTATATATGTAATCATAATATAATGTTTTTGAATTTATATTCATAACATACCATTGTAACCGCATCTCGAGCTACTAAAGCTAGGATATCAGCACAAGAAACAACCCCGGGACACTTCTTCTCCACCTCAGATTTTACAGCATCTATAACTTGGAATCCTCTGAGACTTTGGTTGGGAATTGCCTCTTTCTCTGATTGGTTATTACTTGTCGAGTTCAATAGCACAGAACCATCACACCCCTACAAAATAGATGAGAGCGGTCAAATTTGATCGATTTTAAACTTAAAAGTGAAAACCGAAGTGGTAATTATACCTGATCACATACCCTAACGAAACAATCATTGGAAATGCATTCGAGCAAAGGAGCCGCGAGAGTTGGTGCTTTGGAAATGAGGCGAGCCGTTGTCTTTTTCACAACAGACTCCATTCCAGGGCATGTTTTCTTGTAGAAGTTAGCTTTAAGGCGTTGTGCATGACAGTAATGAGACACAACAAGGAAAAACATCATGTGCAGAATCAGAACTCCATAGTTCCTTTGTGAAGCCATTCTTAATCACAACAAAATTTGCTTTTAGTTGCTACGAGGTTTAATTTGATAGTTGATATACATCAAGCAAACAAAACTGCGGGTTATTTATACTAGGATTCATGAACATTTTTGTATTTGTTTATGAGGATCTGACAGAGAAGATGGTGATGAAATATTGTAACTTGTAATCAACTTGATCCAATCTAAATAAACAATACAATTGCCGGTGGACTTTGCATGAAATAATGTTATAAAATTTGCATGCAACATGGTTGTACGTAGCCTACACCACTTGTTATTGGACCATATAAAATCCACTAGTATCAATATGCATTTGCACGACCTAATATTATCCGTCCACAAAACTAATTAGTAGTTATCCATCCACAAATAGAGTAATTAGTGTGTTGGATGAAGTGGTTAACATTGAGATATTTTAACTGAAACTAATACCCTAAAATGTGCATTGCTTAAATTTTGCTCGTAATAATTCATAAATCAGACCTTGTGCAAACAGTTCGATTTGGAGAGTGTTGGCAAGAATAATTCTCATGATCTTTATGTACGAGAATTAATTATAATATGGCCGCCTAAAAAGTTCGACTTAGAGGGTGTTGGCAAGAATCAAACTCGTGACATTTATGTACGAGAATTTATTAATATAAGTTGGCCTAAAAATATTTATTCTCGTACCTGAAGATCAGGAGAGCTCTTTGGTTGCACCCCCAAAGAGGTTTGATCCTGTGACCAGCTTCCCTCAAGAAGAGCCATAAAGGTGTCATTTGAGCACAAGGTATTTGGCCATTAAATATTTAGTTAATAATATTGATAACCATACACAATTACTCTATTATTTCCATCAATATGATTATTATATTTATTGTGACCCATTTACATACGAGTTTTACTACATAGACTCCCAAATTGTACTCCCTCATATACTCATTGAGGTGGCAAATTAGGATTGGTTATTTTCAATATGTGAGTCCACAGAAAAATGTCTACATCAAGAACATGTGAGAGGAAGTACAAGTTGGGAGTATAAAATGGGAGTACACTAAGTATTTTCCTTTACATACTGAATCTTAATACTCCAGATTGACTAAACTCAGCTCGTCAGTACGTGTCAGGATCAAGCGCTCACTACATACTACACTAAAAGCTATTTTGCAAAGACACAATTCTATTTCATTATACTTGTGTAGTATGTAGTCATTCTCGAATTTTGATAACAAGATGTTGGATTCAGCTCTCTGAGTTGTCGCCCAACCTTGTTTACTCATGAGCAATTTTTAAAATTGACAATCGTTTCTTTTGTATACTTGTCTAAGTCTAACTACTTATAGTAGTTAAATGCATACCGATATATGAGTAGACATTTTAATTTTAATGGTTCAACTTTGTCAAGATGAGTTGATGATTGCTGCCTTCATTTTCGGTTGAGTGTGAATGGAGAGGAGAAAGAGTTTGCTTGTAAATGATTAGAAAACATG
The DNA here is from genome assembly GCA_009835305.1 of Ipomoea purpurea. Lineage (NCBI taxonomy): Eukaryota > Viridiplantae > Streptophyta > Magnoliopsida > Solanales > Convolvulaceae > Ipomoea > Ipomoea purpurea. Next base: position 3,807 of record VALG01003348.1, on the reverse strand, counting down.
CAGACAAGTACGTTGAAATACTATAAGTAGTTGACTTTTATTTTTTCTTTTTCTTGCATGTTACTACACCAAAATGCACAATCATGCACCAGCTAAGGGAATCTTTAGTTCATTGACTCTAATATATGTTATATTAACTGAATTAAGTATCCTATTAAATGATGAACAAATCATGTATATACACATATATCTATAGTAAATTTATATGGTTAGTTGTCATGACTTAAATCGCATAAACATTCCCCTCTGATAAAATGATCATAGTGTTCTTCATATCTTAGTAATTAGTATGAACAAATTATACTAATTATAGGAAAAATATAATGATCAAATAGATCCTTGAACTTTATAAAAAAAAATAGATTTATGAACTTAAAAAAGTTATAATTAAACATATTAACTTATCATTGTTGTGCCGCATATGACTTCAATAGCCTATTATCCACCAGTAGAAATAAGTAATGGGGGTTATTTTACGATTTCGTGTCCCCCATGACATGAAATCGGTAATGAGGGTTATTTTAGGATTCTGATGACACATTCATTGGTCTCGAACCCAAGGGTACGTGTCCATCGATAATGAGGGTTATTTTACGGTTTCGTGTCCCCGGTGACATGAAATTGGTAATGAGGGTTATTTTAGGGTTTCGGTGACACATCAGTCTCGATTCCAAGGGTATGCATTGAGTAAACTCTGCTCTTGTGTAATAGCTCACAAACCGCATAGCAGTGGTAAATCACACTAGGATGGCCATGTGTGCCGAGCTCGACGAAAATAGTATTGACAAGAATCAAACTCGTGACCTTTTAGTACGAAAATGTTTGGTTGTGAAGAAGAATAAATATTTATATTTATATTACATATCTTATAGAATATTTTATATATGTATTCATAATTATTTCCATATTCTTAGGATCATAGTTTAGGTAAATTCCTAGATGATTGGTTCTCTTACCTTTATCATATTTTATACCGTTAGAATAGTTGTATATATATATACACACATTGTATTCTTCTTTGTACATACAACATTATATATGCAGATGGTATATATTTTCTTATCTTTCTCTCAATAATGCTTTGCAGTTTATTCTCAACTCCTTACATGGTATCAGTATATTTTTTCTTCTCCCTGTTAATTTATCTTTCTGTTGCAATATCTCTTTTGGCCATATCACTTCATGCCAATGACCACTCCTTCACTAACAATCTTCAAACCAGCACACAAATCCCATCACCACCATTAATACCCGTGATGTCTCAACCTCTGCTAAGCAATCACAACACCATGCTGTTCCTTTTGAGCCGAGATCCCTATTATCTCCATTCTCTGATGGTACAGGCGCATTCTCGTAGGAAACATTCTTACCGACATGAAAACTAACAATCCATGGCTCGGGCAATCACGATGGGCGTTGAAAGGCCGAAATAAATTCGGTTTTGTTGATGGCTCCCTTCCTATGCCAGATCTACCCATCCTGATCATTGCTCGTTGGCACCGCGTAAACAATATGGTATGTCTTGGCTCCTTATTCCATCCATTCATCCCTTGCACACACAGTTTTATATGCACCAGATGCTGCCTCAGTTTGGACAGATTTTAAAGATCGTTTCTTTACTCAAATGGACCTCGTATCTATGATATTGAGAAACGCATGCAACTTGTTATCAAAAGATGCGTCCGTCTCAGATTACCACAATCAGTGAGTGCACTTTGGATGAATTAAATCTGTTAATCCTCTTCCTAAATGTCCATGCTCTGCTCGACATGACTACATTGCACAAATTGAACGCCGCCGGTTGATGCAGTTCTCATGGGCCTTCGTGAAACTTCGCTCAACCACGAAGTCAATTGTTGCTCAACAACACTCTTCCCACGGTGAAAAATGCATACACTTACTGCTACAAGATGAATCCCAACGTATACAAAGTACAATGGTGGACATTCTGCAGAACATTCTGCTCTTCAAGGCTACAAACACACAAACATCCACAATTCGTTGCTACTGCCAACCTATTCATCTGCAACCAATATCCATACATCTGCTCCACTTCTCGTTCCAACAACAATCGATCTCGGACAAAGTGTGCAGAACTGTGGGGATCCCTGGCCATAAGCACAATCTTGTTACAGGCTGCATGGATATACCCCCTAGGCACAAATATTAAAAAAAGGCAATACAAATAGACCTATGGTGACACATCACTTCGTCATAGATCTCTTCGATATCATTCACAATTACTCGACTTTTACGAGAGGTAAAAGAGCCTAAAGCAAACCTTGTTGGTAACGTCTATTGCTCTAACTTCTATTTTTAATTTTTCAAATGAATGGGTCATTGACACAGGTGCTACTGATCATGTCTGTTTTAACCCATCTATTTTAAATAATTTGTCTATGCCTAATAATATGGTGAGTTGTGACTAATATATCTGTTCCAAATGGTACTACTATTCCTGTCCATGGTATTGGTAATGCTCGCCTATCTTCGACTTTCGTTTTACTTGATGTTTTATATGTACCGACATTTAAATTTAACTTATTATCTGTACACAAATTGGCTAAAGATTCCAATTGTACCGTTATTTTCTTTCCTAATTATTGTGTGTTTCAGGACCTTTCAACGAAGACGGAGATTGGTCGGGGCCATGAACGTAATGGGCTTATACTTTTTTAGTTCTCCACCACACCCCGCTGCATTACTCACCATTACACCTAATACATGGCATGCTAGATTTGGTCATCCGTCCCATTCTGTTTTTAAACACTTAATTTCTTTTTGGGTTGTTCTGATTTTCAAGACCCTTGTGATGTTTGTCATATTTCCAAACAGACACGTTTATCTTTTCCTATTAGTCATACTTCTACTTCTGCTTGCTTTGATTTAATTCATGTTGATATTTGGGGTAAATATTCTAACCCCACTCGTACTGGACATTATTATTTCTTAACTATCGTTGATGATTTTTCTAGGGCAACATGGACCTTTTTAATGAAATATAAGTCTGATGCTTTCTTATTACTTGTTCGCTTTTTATCATATGTGAAAAACCATTTCAACACATGTGTTAAAACTTTTCGTTGTGACAATGGTTATGAATTTACACAAAATGATTTTCAAAATATCTTACTTCAAAATGGTATTTTTACCAAAACTTAGTTGTCCTGGACACCTCAACAAAATGGGGTTGTCGAACGCAAGCATCGTCAATCTCCTTAATGTGGCACGTGTTCTACGCTTCCAAGCGGCCCTACCCCTCAAATTTTGGGGGTGATTGTGTTTTAACCGCTACTTACATTATAAACCGTACCCCTACCCCAAACTTACACATAAAACTCCTTTTGAAATTCTTTTTGGTTGTTCTCCTGATTTCACTATTTTACGTACTTTTGGTTGTCTGTGTTATACTTCTACCATACAATATCATCCTAATAAGTTCAATCCTAGGGCCAGGCGTTGCATTTTCTTGGCTACCCTCTAGGTCAAAAAGCTTACAGGTTATGATGATCTTGACTCTCAGAAAATTTTGGTAAAGTTGCGATGTTGTCTTCTACGAAACCATTTTTCCTTTTAAAAATGATCCTAATTTATCTGATCAATCAACACTCACCCCTATATTGGCCATTACCCATACCATCCACTGGAAACACACAATACCCAATTACCAAACCTCTTCCTGAAAACATACCACCCATTGAAGCACATGGTACTCAACTACTTACCTATTCCTAAGAATCCAAACCCCGCACTCTCCATAACCTACTTTCAAGAAAATCTCCACTGAGGTTAATTCCCAATGTTAAC
>VALG01003347.1:0-17386 GCA_009835305.1 Ipomoea purpurea | reverse complement strand
AGGGGGTATTAGGTATTTGAACATTTGTTATCTTGGCCAGCACGGTAGATATTGATTACAATCTCACTGTGAAAATGTAACGTTTTATCCGTTACCTATTATTATAACATTAGGAATAAGTTGATGATAATTATTCAGTATTTGATTATGCTGCGTGCAAACTAATAACCTAATAGCTAGACTACCATCTATGATTAGGAGTCTGTTAGGGTTTAAAGACCTTAAAGACATACAACACAATGATGGCCAGTAGGTTATATAAGGTCACTAGTCCTCCTCACATTATATACCTCATACACCATCTAGAGAGAAGCTGAGTAAAGTGAGTGACAAAATACTCGTTTATCCTGCAGCAGTCTGGATCGTTCAACCGTCTCAATATTATATGATGCATTTGATATTTAGCTAACAGAAAAACTTAATTTTCCAGACCCTTTTACTGATTTAAAACTTAATTTCCAGACCCTTTTACTGATTTATCGACGGTAATTGTTTTACCAAACACTCCCATTTACAAGATACTCCGTTAGTAATTTACCTTTACCCTCAATTTTGAAAAAAAAAAAACTAGTAATTTACTTGATATGCAGAAAAAATTTAAAACAAACAACTTTAAATAAATCAAAACTTTAATTTAAAATAATTGTATATTACAATTAATATATTTAAAAATGTATATTATAAAAATAATTGGATATTAATGCATTTTATTCTTTAATGCATTTTATTCTTTACACCCAGACACTTTTCAAATATATTAATTGTAATATGCAATTATTTTATATTTAAAGAATAAAATGCATTAGTTTTAAAAAAAAAATTCCAACAAAGTTTAAAGTCATGACAAAGGATTTTTTTCTTTTATTTTTCTTTTTGTTATTTTATTTAATTTTTTTTTTTTTTGTTTTGTTTTGTTTTTTTTTTTTTTTTTTTTGTTTTGGTTTTGTTTTGTTTTGTTTTTTCCTACTAATCAAGCACTAGCCCTCATAAAAAGAATCTTGAATGACCTTACGACTGAACTGTTTTGCAGATGGCTTTCTTGAAGATTCAACTTTTGAGAACTAAGGTCCGGAGCTATTAGAAAAGGAAAAGAAAATGAAAACGAAACAAAATTAATATTTTCATAAGAAGAACTTCATTACTTTGTCTAATTAGCACCGGTAGGCATTACAAATTGGAGTAAGTCTTGTGTCCAATTGTCTCAAATGAGATGTATTATTATACGTTTAGTTAAAATGTAATTTATTTATAAATTAATAAAATATATTATATTTTAATTAAAAAAGTATTACATGTTACATGCAATGTGCAACATATTCTTGCGGCATGTTTAGTTCGCTGAAAAATATTTGATGGGAAATGAAATTCAAATTCTATGGAAAACAAATTACCAGGAAAATAGATTCTATTGTTTAGTTGGTGAAAAAAAATTACTAGGAATATTAATTCTATTGTTTGGTTGGGTTTGAAATGGTGAGGAATTATGAATATAAAGACCGATCTGCCTTTAACAATAATATATACATGTGTAATTAATAAACTTTGATGAGGGTACGTAAAATAGTCCAATATTGTTATACTTTCTTCCCAAATCTTTTGAAAAAAAAAAACAAAATACCAATGTCTTACTAGGATTTTGTTTTCTTTCAAACTTGAAAAACTCAAATTCCATTGAAAAAGATTTTTCATCCAACCAAACAACATAAAACAACATTTTCCTATACTTTAAAAAAAACATTATTTTCCATGAATTTTGACTTTCATCCAACCAAACCCCAGAACCGTAATGCGTGAATGATAAGTAAATTTAGGTCTCTCTCGACCTAACAAATATAATAATATATTGTTAATCATGTTTTATATAGAAATTATATAATATTGAATAGAAACATTTGAATTAAATTATATTGGTGGTATGCTCAAAACTTGTATAAATATAACACACAAAATAAAATAAATGTACCAAGAGGCAGTAGATCAAATGGATTTGAATACCAATTACCAATACAAGCAATATGAAAAAAGTTAAAAATAAATGTGCTTACTTTCTTTTAAAATATTCTCCGAACAATAATAAATTATTTATTCTCCACCCCTTTCAACTATTATAATGTGAATGTGAACAAGATTTTAAAAAATATCAAAATCAAAAGACTGTTAAGAATGCATTAAACTAGCTGACCAAAATAAAATAAAATAAAAAATTATTAGCAAAATTTCATCAAAATAGTCCACGTTTAAAAGTGAAATTAGGTGAAGTGCAGTATCTTGTAAGAGTTTTATGGGTTGTTACCGTGGTGCGCTGCCAGAGAATAAATTTAGGCAATTTGTAATCCCACCAATGAATCCCATCCAATGGAGTTACACGTTTGTTGTCTATATTGCCTTTGGAAAAGAATTGAAGCCATCAAGGTGTGATTTTATTTTTTATTTATGCACAAAACATGTAGTCACTATTGGTAGTGTATATTGAATAAATTTCACATTGTAACTTTAACTTGCAATCGAGTAAAATGAGGTAAACCAACTTAAGTTGTCTATAATTGACTGACTCAAAAACAAGAAGGTCAATAGACTACTCACACTGAAAGTCGAACTTAAGATCTTGTGGTTATCAAATTAACTGTTCAATTAATTTGCCTGATTGTCCAAAATTGCTAATTTAGTATAACCAATTAAACACTTCACGTTGTTTATAGTTATAGAGAAACATAATACAACGACATCACACACTTCCTGGGTTGCATTATAAATCATCGTATCATCAATCCAAGAATATAATAAAGTGCGCAAAATGAAATCATATTCCAAGTCTGCAATTTCGGGTGCGTTTATGGAGACTTTTTTTTTTTTTTTTTTTTTTTTTTTTTTTTTTTTTTTTTTTTTTTTACCATTCAGAAATAAAAAACAAAAATTGAACAATTGAACAATAAAAATAATATTTGATTATTTTCTAGATAATTGAACAATAAAATAATTTTATCATCTTTCCAACACACACACACACATATATGGCAAGTTCCAGTGCGGCCAGACCTAAACATGCGGTCAGTACAGTCCACCATTAGGTATGCAAACACGCACCACTAGTGTTAGAAAACACACAACAAAAAACTGCACCAATGTACTAAAAAACGAAACATTAAGTATGCATCACCACAAAAACACACCATTTTCTTTTTTTTGAAAACCAAAGGAACTTCCATTAATCAAAGCAAAACTTGCGATACAACTAGGTGGGATAGTATCCCAAGAACAAGGACAGAAGATGAAACAGCCGCCCGTGCAAGCACATGAGCACACCATTAGATATGCATAAACACACCACACCGTAATTGGAAACACACAATTAGGTGTGGGGAGGTATGATGCTTTTTTTTTTTTTTTTGGGTGTGGTGTGTTTTGTGGTGCATTGGCGCATTTCATTATATTATTGTGCGTTTTCTAACACTATTGGTACGTTTTTACATAGCTAATGGTGCGGGTATAGCTTCCCGTGCGGTTGTGCGGTCAGATCTGAGCCGTTGATCAAATCTAGATCAACGGCTCAAATCAATGAAAATTAAAAAAATGCGTGTCTGGAAATAAGAAGCATAAGCTAAAAATAGTGCACCTAAAGTGTTAGATCTTAAGCACAAACTCATGCAAATTATGTACAAAACACACGCACAACCTCATACACATTAAACACAAAACACACGCACTTTAAGTATTAACCCACAGACTTTAAGTTTCAACAACTACTGACATTAAGCACAAACTCACGCACATTCAGTACAAAACCCACGCACCTTAAGCTCAACTTCACGCACATTAAGCACAAAACTCACGCACTTTAAATATTAACTCACAGACCTTAAATTTCAACAACTACTGACATTAATCACTAACCGCACACACGTTAAGCGCAAACCCTACGCACATTAAGCACAAACTCCACTCACATTAAGAACAAATCTCACGCACCTTAAGCATAAAAGCCTACACTTTAATTTTTAACAACTACTCACATTCTATGCATCACATCCATGACAATTCTCCAACTTATATTAGGTTCTTTATGAACAAAACTCAATATTTATTCTTGGTACCTTAAGAGATGTTTGTCAAAATATATTATGTGCACATCAAAAGAAGAAATTATCCAAATTGTACAAATGAGTACTAGGACTTTTCACTGTCTTCCCTACACGCGGACCTATTAGGCTTCCATCCCTCATGCATGCAGGCCCAACTAGGACTTTTCACCGCATTGTCTACATGTGGACGTATTGGACTACCATCTCTCCATGTAGGCTCAACTAGGACCTTTTCACCGCATTCTCTACATGCGAACTTATTAAGTATTCATTCCTCCATGTACGCCCAACTAGAATTTTTTGGCAATTTTCATTGCCTTCCCTACATGCGGACCCGTTAGGCCGCCTTCGGAACTATTGGGTTGCATTCCCTCGGCCTCCATGCATACCATTACTTGAAAATCCGGCGGCAATCCCGACATGCACCATTAACAAGATTACAATGGGAGTTTTAGTAGTGGCCGTAGGCTTTACCGTACCATAAAATCAAACCACTTACATCTATGCTGCTTATTTTCCGAAGAATTCTATTACACTGCTTTTGTTGTGGTTTTGTGGCCAACCGCCAAAGATATTAGGCCACGTCAGAAATATTTGGTGGGATATTCCCCCCATCCTCTCTGTGCCTTTATAAATACTGATCGTTAATACTCCCCACTAGACCTTCTTATTCTACTTCATTTCCTCATCATCTTCTCCGACATCCTTTTTTTCTCTGTTAATTCTGCAATGGTGAAATTCTCGAAAGAGCTGGAAGCCCAACTTATACCCGAGTGGAAGGACGCTTTCTTAAACTATTGGCAGCTAAAGAAACTAATCAAGAAAATTAAGGTTGCAAGAGAACGCAAACATGATGTCGAAGGCCAAAACTCCGACACCGGCCTCTCCATTTTCGGTCCCATGCGTGCTTTAGTCAAGAAAATTTCCGACAAGTTTCAACGTTGTTCCGTCGAAAATCCCGACGAAAGAATTCAGGTATTGAATTTACGAATCATCTGTACGGTTTAAGTTTTTAACTTTCCTTTTCTCAAGAATTAAACGAGGGGGGAACTCTTTTAAAGAGAATATACTTATACTTATTTCTCCATCCATCCCATTTTATTTCGAATAGGATATTAATTTATTCTATTTTATTACTTTCTCCATCTCATTTTATTTATCATATTTGTTTAACTTGTCTAAAAATAATATGTATTGATTGAACAATAAGAATTACACATTTCATCTGAGGTGTTCTCACACAAGACCAATTGATAAGAAATACTTATCATATTTCTTTACATTTTAGTTGCTTTCTAAAAATTCGTACGAAATATGATTACCCTTTAAGTTTTGAGACAAAGTCATTTTTATTTTTAAAATTGTAGGTTTTTTTTTTTGTGAATAATATAGAAACTCTCAGCCACTTCTTAAGAGGGTGCAAGGAATAAACTTTACTTTTATAATTCCTAATAAAAAGGTCAATCACAATAGTTAGACTATGTGTTACAAGTTCGACAGCTATGATATTAGTAAGAATCGAATTCATAATTTTTAAGTACAAAATTATTCTCTACTCACTCGACCACCAATTTTAGTAAGACATTTCTATTTTTTTTCTCAGTGTTATTTGATGCACCGCACTAAGTATTGTGTAAAATTATTCTTCTTTTTTAATGCAGGTTTATTTATTTTTAATTTACCTAAGACATGCGAGAAGTTTTCTTTATTCTTTTTTTTTTCTTTTCTTTTCTTTTTGACTTTTGTCTACCAAAACATTAATGCAACGTCGCATGAAATTGAATAAAGGTTTCCGTGTTAATTACCAGGCCATCGGGAATTAGGGGATAACAGATATTTACTACGGAGTACTTTTTATCATCCTTCTCATTTTTAAAATATGACAGATTAACAACATCTAAATTTTTACTTTTTAAAATTATATGTACATGTAACAAAGAAATATCAATTATTATTTAAATAATGAAGTCAGTGGAGATGTCAATATTCGTGTTATGAGTTAATATTTATATTTATCATTTAAGATTAAAAAAGATTTATTCAAATTACACCTCAAGTATATTGTATGAATGTAAATATTTTTCTTTTTAGATATTTAAAAAAGATTTATTTGATGGCTATCAGGCTATGGATAGAGTAATGAGTGTTGACACAACGTTGAATTTCAAGAATTTGTAAATAATTAAATACTTATTTGTGAAGATGTGCTTAGCTTGTATGTTGTACGATACAATTGTAACAAATGATAATGTTAGCATGCATTAACCAATAATCATTTTGATTTTAAAAAAAATAAATAAATAAAAGAATAAATGTTATGGTGGATATATACTAATCAATTTTGAAACCTTAAAGGTGAAGGGAAATGGTAATGACGATGGCAATGGCAGTGGAGAAGAAGAAACGTATGATGAACCTGAAAATGAGCTAGCTCAGCTATTTTCCGAGGAAGATGAGGTAATATATTGCTGGGAGAAAAATATTTTGGAAGTGTTTAGTAAATATTTGTTAGTTGATAGTTGATTGTAAAAAATTTTGGTAAATTAGTTGTTAGCTGATAGTTGATTATATGTAAAAAATTATTTTCTCAAAAAGTTTATCGGAAAAGTTGCTTTGAGCATCTTTTTTTATTTTAGCATTTTGGTGCAATAAGCTGTTATAAAAAACTAATTAATCAAACATTTATATTGATTGTTTAACTAAGTCAAATATCTAATCATGATCAAATAAATCAAAAATAACTGATAAACTAAACTATGTTACCAAACATGACCTTAATATATTAGGAAGCCAAAAAAAAAAAAAATGACATATTAATTATTAAGAGACTATTGTAATGGATAGAGTTTTAGAGGTGGGCATGGCCCAAACCCAAGCCATGCCCAACCCTCATAGCAGAGCAATAGTTAGGCAAATTTTACCATGGACCATGGCCAAACCTGCAATCGTTATGTTGTAGAATTGTGTCTATTTTGTCAGGAAAATTCGTGACCTATTCCCTAATAGTATGCACTGAGTAAATTTCGGTGCCTTGTGACCAAGCTAACAAAGGATAATGAGATAAACTAAAATAATTTAGATTGTCCATAGCTGACCGACTCAAAACAATGCCTTATTATATGACTATAGCCAGTAAAAGACCACAAAAAAGTATACCGTAATCGGCTCAAATTAAAAGCAAAATGCCAATAAGTCACTCTCATTGGGACTCGAACTTAGAATAGAATCTTATAATTACCAAACCAACAATCTGACCAACTTAATTAGAGTTGTCACTATTTCTATACTTGCAATTACATAATTGTTATTCAAACTAATTTTTTTTTTAACCTAATGATATGCTTACCGCAAGTATTACACTTATGCTTATTTTGCAAGTGTAGGTGAAAAGATTTTTTGTAAAATTGGATGAGGAGCTGGAGAAAGTTAATGAGTTTTACAAGATGAAAGAGGGTGAGTTTATTGAAAGAGGGGAGATTTTAAACAATCAACTTGAAGTTCTCTTTGATCTCCAAGCAAGTCCTCAATGATCGCCGCAAAGGTCTCCCATTGAGCCCACCATTGTCTAACTTGTACAATGACAACAACATCGATTTTTCTGGTCAGTACCAAAAATTATATTCTATTACATATCTCAATTTATATCTTAACTAGAGTCATCAAAATGGATAACGAAATGGGGTCTACTAAAAGCTCACCCTTTGACAATGGACAAATTAGGGTGGTAAATGAGCGAACCGCTTGCGAGTCGTTCGTGAGCGGTTCGGTCAATGCTCAATTTGAACTCGGTTAAAATCAAGCTCGGTTCAAGTTCGAGCAGCTCGTGGGTTAAACGAGCACGAGCCGAGCTTAGATATTGTAGGCTCGCGCTTGACGAGCCGCTCGCGAGCCTTATATATAAATATAATATATAATATATAATTATATTATATTAATATAAAAATATAATAGTATAAAAAATAATAACTAGGGGAGGGAAATTAAATAGTTTAAGAATTGTATGGATAAAAGTCAGAAAATAAAGTAATTTAAATTTTAAATTAAATAGGTCAAATTCGAGACCAAAATTGTGCTCAAATTCGAACCTAAACTCGTGCTCGAACAATCGAGCAGCTCGACAATTGCCGAGCTCGAGCTCGAGCATCATTTCACGAGCTCGAGCTCGAGCAGTGCTATCATTAACGAGCTCGAGCATGAGCCTACCCAGGCTCGGACTCGGCGGCTCGTTTACACCCCTAGGACAAATTATGCTGTGCAACATTGTGCACACTTCATGGTGCGTACGGAATTGGATTCATAATTTCTATATTATAGATTATAATTCTATACTATAGATTCATAATTATTGAACTCTATATTCACAATTACAAAAATCTATGTTCATAATTTTCAAATGTTCATATTCCCAATTGTTGAACTTTATATTCATAAATCACTGAACTATATGTTCATAATTTGATAACTATATAGTTTAGAAATTATGAATCTATAGTATAAAAATTGTGAATCTACAGTATAGAAATTATAAATCTATAGTATAGGAATTATGAATCTATAGTTAGAAATTATGAATCTATAGTATAGAAATTATGGATCCAATTCCGTGTACACCTTGCATGGTGCACACGGTTGCATAACATAACGCTCCCTTGACAAGGGGGGCTTTAAAGCCTACTAATTTGTGGGTTTAAAAAGAGTGGGCTTGCCCCCTTAGGCCCACGAGCATCCATATCCATAATTTCTATACTATAGATTTTATAATTTTTATACTGTAGATTCATAATTTCTAGACTTTCGGTGAGCTAAAATTTATACTCTAGATTCCAATTGTTGAACTCTATTAGATTTTACAAATTAGTGCAGTATAGAAATTATGATTCTACTGTATTTAAATTATGAATCCTACAGTTTTAGAAATTATGAATCTAAAATATAAATTTTAGCTCACCGAAAGTTTAGAAATTATGGATCTACAGTATAAAAATTATGATCTACAATATAGAAATTAAAGATATAGAACCGTGCTTACCTTGTAAGGTGGGTACGAGCTGACAACATAACGATTGCTATGAGAGGCTAACCAAGTTCTAAAAACTTTGGACTTAATAAAAAAAAGCTAACCAAGTTCTAAAAACTTTGGACTTAATAAAAAAAATTAATATAAAAAAGTTAATGGCTTTGTTTAGGACAAAGGAGAGCCACAAACCCTTTATACATTGTGTGGATATTAACCATTTAACACAAATTAATCTCCCTTCCAAAATGGGACTTGGCCCGACTTATGTCCTTCTCATCTAGGATTAAACTCGGCTACTGTTTTGCCATCAATTTGAACCTGCGATCTCGATTCTGATTCCAATTGTTGAATTTCAACGTTGTACTATGCTTACTTCTCAATGAGTCATCCATCTTGTAAGTTTAGCATGCTTAATTAACCACATAGTTTTATAGTTTGTTTGCCATATCTTTAATTTCTTAAAACCATAAGTAGGTAGACATTAAGCATTTAACCACATCCTTTCATAGTAAGTCACAATGCCATGTATGTCTTGACTCGCGTATGGCTGAACTCAGATAACCCGACCAACGTCCAACAATCCTTTACATAAAAAAAAAAAAAATAATGGTAAAACGGCGTTGAGGAGTCTAAGGCTAATTGGGTAGAAAAAGTGGAGTCTAAGTCTTCTTTAGAAATCTAATTAATTTTCTATTTTTAATTTTATGGGATGGGTGTCTTGGGAAAAGAAATTTCATTTTCCAAATGCTGTTAAAAGTTGCGTTTAGAATTACAGTGGTTTGGAACACTTCAAATAATTGTTTACCAAATAAAATTTTTGGTATTTTGACTTTGTCAAAATGTCTAAAGTGGTAGATCTGATATGCTGATTACTGAAAAATTGCAAATTATGATGTGGAACCGTACATAGTTTTAAAATGACATCGTTTTAATAGAAAACGACGTCGTGTCAATTAAAAAAGAAATTGCTTTCTTTTGCCGTTAACGATGTTTGTCTTTAGGATGTCTATATTCATAGTTACTGAACTCTATTTTTATAATTATAAAACTCTATGTATAATTTTTGAACTCCATATTCACAAATATTGAACTATATATTCACAATTACAGAACTCTATATTCATAACTTTTGAACGCTAGAATCTATGTTCATAATTACTGAACTATATGTTCATAATTACTGACTATATATTCATAATTATTAGAACTCTATATTCATAATTTTGAATCTTCACAATTATTGAACTCTATATTCACAATAAATGAACTCTATATTCACAATTTAACGTAAATCTATGTTCATAATTATAGATCTCTATGTTCATATTTTGAACTCTAAAGTCTATGTTATAATTACTGAACTCTATGTTCATAATTATAGAACTTTATATTCATAATTTTTTAATTCTATATTCACAACTGCAGAACTCTATATTCACCATTACGTAACAGTATATTCACAATTTTTAATGTCGTTAAATTCTTTTGACAAATTAAAAAAGAAAAATCTAATTGGTGGAAGGAAAACGGTGCCACTAAAACGGCATCGTATTGGACCCCGTCCACCTTGTAAAGGACACGAATCCATGATATAAAAGTATGCTGATTACCAAACAAGGGCAATAAGTCATATTAAAATAATACATTTTTTAATGCTACTTGTTAAAATCAATAACGCATCTACTAAGGCTTGAACTCACAACCTTCCAAATAGAATATAATTTGAGTACCATTAGACCATATAGTCTTGGTACTTAATAAAGTATAAATCATAATAATAATCAATATATAATTCATTAATCCATAAATCAATAAAAAATCATTTATATAATGTAGTAATTACTAATCCATTTTTAAAAATATACATAAAATAAAAGAACTAAGCGGCTTGGTGAACCACTAGACAATAGTTATGCTGTGCAACCGAATGCATCATGCGCATGCTGCATACGACGCAAAACGATGTCGTTTTGACTAAAAACGCGCGTTCCATTAAAAAAAATTCAGGTTCAAATTCTCGGCAATACATTATTGTGAATATATGTTATGAATTCTAGAGATATAGTTATGAATTTATGGATATAAGTTATGAATTCTGGATATTTAGTTCATTCATTGTGGATATTTAGTTCATTCATTGTATATTTACTTCATTCATTCACTGTGATATAGTTATGAATTATGGATATAATAGTTATATGATTTCTGGGATATATATGTTATGAATTTCATGGAATTTAGTTCATTCATTGTGGATATTAGTTCATCATTGTTGATATTTAGTTCATTCATTGTGGATTTTTTCATTCATTTATTTTTACTTCATTCATTCATGTGGATATAGTTATATTTTGAATTATATAATAGTATGAATTTATGGATATATAAAAATGTTATTGCCGAGAATCGAAACCTGATTTCTTTTTTAATTCGGACGCGCGTTTTTTAACCAAAACGACTTCATTCATTCACTGTAGATATATAGTGATGAAATTTGTGGATATATTATGAATTATGAATATATAAAAATACTATTAACCAGGAATTGATTCTGATTCTTTTTTAAATAGGACGCACGTTTTTTAACAAAATACGTCGTTTTGCATCGTATCACCATACGTATGATATTCAGTTGCACAGCATATTGTGACCAATAGAGCACGCAAAAGGTTACCACTTGATGGGTTCAAAATCAAAGTCCGTATGTCCACCTTTTATTGTGGGGTGAGACTATCCAGCCTAAAAAAGTTAACCATTCTGATAGCTCTAATTTTCTTCTGATAGCTCTAATTTTAATTGTAACTCCATGTTGGTTTTAATAGTTATTTAATTCTCATGTACTAAGTTTGAAAAATAACTTAGCATATTCCTCATTGCCAATCAAGAAACTTAAATTCACATAAAATCTTGTAACTTTCTAAGTCATATAATTGAAGATATTTAGACACTGTTTGATAAATAATTAGCTTATCAATTAATTTTAATTTATTTGATCCTATTAATTAATTTGACTGATTAAAATATCAATATAAGTGTTTGACAAACAACTTTTCAATTAGCTTTTTGAGAAGAAATTTTACCAACAGCTATCAGCTAACAGCTAATTTACCAACACATCTCTATAATTAGCTAATGTTATCAACTAGTTATACTTTACTAGACAAGACTTTTCTTATGTTGGTTTGGTAGTGAAGCAGTGTCGTGAAAACTGCTAGTGCATTGCGAATGTTAGTGTTCGCCATGTCAGAAGGTCAGCGGAACTAGATCGCTCACACGCTAGCGCGGGTGGCTGGTTCTTCCTCTGTCCTTTAGTGTGGCTTCAAGCACTCCAGATTGTATTGCGGAGTTATTATAATGAGATCGTTTGGTTGATTTAAAAAAAAAAAAGTTATACTCAATCTATAATTAACCCAATCAGCTAACAGCCAACACCATTTACCAAACAGGGAATCGTATTTTCCATCGTGTGTTGATTAGCAACCTAGCTCTAAATATATAGATTATTGTCTAAAGGAGTGTAATTTTTGGAATCCATTCTCCTTAACTTCATTACTAACCTTGCCCATAAAATGTGAAATCTTTGACTCATGAGTCTTGAAATCTCGGCTCGACATATTAATAGTATGATAAATCATAGTAAATCAACGGTCTTTTAGGTAGAAAGTAGGATTGAAGATTATTGTATGGTGTCTACAAAGAGTCCAATATAAGAGGAATAATCTACATTGCGACGCCAGATCTTGATCTTTAGTCTTTGTCTACACAATCTACCATTTAAATATCAGTCAAGTCGTTTGTGGAGAGTGGAGACACTTAATTACTAATCTCCTGATGAATGCCAATTTGTATCGGATATAATAAAAAAAAAAATCTACAAAGTGTCAATTTGTATAAAATTAAGCAAAAATCTATATAGGTTGTACAAAAAAAAATAGAGGACACGTCTAATTATAACTATGTTACAATATTAAACACTCCGTATTTTTTATTATTCCCGTGAAAATTGAACTCAAAAGTAGAATTTGCGTCCTTCAATTGTAGAGTGGACACGCCCTTGATATACTCAAAACACACTAGCCCTTAATTTTTTATTATTATTATTATTTTTTTTTTGAAATGCTTAATTCATTTGTTGTTGCATAATAATCTAAAACTTTTTCATTGGGCAATGTCTGGAAATATTGGTAAAAAAACGTAATAATACCGTTTTCTCCACTGATAAAATGTCAATGTTATGCAGTGACGCGTGTCCGCTTGTAAGCATGGACACGGGTAACAGTGCTAAGCCCCCCACTGTTATCTTTCTTCTTTTTTTTTTTTTTTTTTTTTTTTCAGACTGCTTGTATATAGGAAGTAATGTATAATTTTATACTATATGTTAATAATACTACATCATTACTCATATAATGTACATTCATAACTCTATAACTGTACTTCATAACTCATATAGGTACATTTAAACTCCATAATTTACATTATAATTTTTGAAGCTTTATGTTCAACAAATTTTAGAGCTCTATGTTCATAATTTTTTCACTTATGTCATAATTGTAAGTTCATAAATGTCATAGCTATTTGTATAAATTCGATCAATAACTGTACATTCTACTCTTATAACTGTACATCTAACCCATTACTTACATTCATAACTCATAATGTACATTCATAACTCCATACTGCTACATTATAATCTTCGAAGCTCTATATTCACAATTTTAAAGCTCCATGGTCATAATTTTATCACTATAAATGTTCATAATTGTAAGTTCATAATGTTAGAGTTTTGTGTTCATAATTTCATAATTGCATAACTGTACATTCATAACGGCATAACTGTACATTCATAATCCAAAAAAAAAATAACGCCGTTAACGCCGTTAACGGCAAAACACGCGCGATTTTTTTTTTTTTTTTTTTAACTAAATGACGCGTTTTTTTTATAAAAACGACGTCGTTTTGGGCCCGTGTCCACAATTCATTGTGGACACGGGTCCAGGGCATAATTTGCCTAAAAGTGTTGTGGTCACCCGCGGGCTAGCTCATGTGATAGACCACCACACTTAATTAAAATCAACATTCCACTGACATGATAGGAGTTCGACTTTTGAGATGTTAATCTTAAGCCGAAATCAATAGACTGATCTGACATAAGAAGCCCAAAACTGATAAGTTCGATAGTCCAAAGAAGGGGCTAGTTCGAAATTTAGTGGGTTAGCTCGGTAGCTCGAGCCACTTAAGGCTATTCTTATTTCACAAGGGATATGGAATAAAATATATAGAGAGAGAATTTAGGTAAAAATTTGTGTGAGAACGTTTCACGGATCCTTGTCAATGAGATGAGTCCAGTCAAGATGAAATGTAATACTTAGCTTATACTAGAAAATCTAGTACTAAATCAGGAATAAAATATTTATTACTTATATGGGAAAATGTAATACTTTTGAAGAAAAAATGTAACACTTTTACATTTTGATTTTAAAGTATTACATTTTTTCTCAAAAATATTACATTGCCTTTATAAATAACAAACACTTGCCAACATTACTTATAAAGGAAATTGTAATACTTTTGATACAAAAAATAATCCTTTTACATCAAAATGTATGTAAAAGTACGGAGTATTATATTTTTCCTAATAAATATTACGTTTTCCCTTATAATAAGTAACAAACACTTTATTCTTGATTTAGTATTACATTTTTCAGTATAAATATTACATTTTCATATTCACCCGACTCGACTCGTCTCCACTGATAAGGATCCTTACGTGAGATGAACTCACACAAGTGTGGCCGAGAATTTGTATGTAAGCTCATCTTTAATTAATAATTTTTTATTAAATTGTAAATAAAATTGTAATAAATTTATTGCAAAATAAAATATTTTGTAAGAAAATAAATAATAAAAATTATTTAATTATTACATTATAATATAAATATAATAATTATTTTTAGTTAGGCATGTTTATATTGATTGAATGTTGTATAAGTATATATATATATATATATATATATATATATATATATATATATATATATATATATATTATATATATATATAAATATGTTCATGATTATTTAGAGGTGTTACTCATTTGAAATAGTAATAGAGGTGCCATCACACTACATATAGTAGTTGGCATGTATAAGTTTATATTTATTAGTGTAAATGTACTAGTTCATCAAAATTGAAAGTTCAAAATGTCAAAAATTTTAGTTGAACTCGTTTCATAAGTGCAAAGAGTGATAGGATTAGCCAAAATCGAACATATTATGCCAATTGACATCCTTCCACTAACATTGACTCTGAGACTAGAATTTGGGTCATTGGGCTCCCAAACTAGGAAATCTAACGTATCACCCAAAAAAAAATAAATAAATAAAAAAAAAAATTGGAATGTTTTCTCAGATATGTGGAATCCAAATGCTTCAAACAGACTTAACAGAGGACAAAAGGAATACAATTATTAAATTCGTACACAAGTATGGATATTTTATAGCATAATTAACTTGTTTATAACAGGTTAATGTAATTGGATTCTTAAATAAGTTATACTATTTAGGTAATTGATAAAGATTTCCGTTTAAACCTGGCCAGTTATAGTATTTAATAATCTTATTCTTGGTGACCGTAATCAGAAGAATAAAATAATTAACTGAGTTAGTCGATATGAGTCGACCTAGGTTTGAAAAATGATAACAATAAAGATATAGATAGTATTAAATGTCATATAGAGATGATTTAAATAAGGAGAACAGAATATAATTGGAGAATTAGAACACTTAGTAAAAAGTATAAGTGAAAGACAGATAAACTTGGTAGTGAGTGTGTCAAAAGTTTAAACTGATCAGGTGTGATTAATTGAGAAGAAGGTTATTATATGTGGTAATGGTTCATTACTGTGATAACATTTTAAGATATTGATGAAGAATGAAGAGAAAAGTGAATTGACTTGTCATAATTGACCAATGTTAATGGAAGAAGGTGAAGAGACGAGGTGTTGCACCCTATGGAAAAGGAGGGATAAAATAAGTTAGAATCACAAGAAGGAAGGTAAAAGAACCGGAGGTGAGAATTTTGAAAATTACGGGAAGACGCGGAAAAAACAGTAGAGCCATATGCGTTATGAATGGGATTATGTTGTAAGTGAGTGATATATTAATAAGAAGATAATGGAGGTAGTAGAGATTATTTAGAAAGAAGAAAAGATGACAATGTGCATGAAAGATTATATGAGGGGGATTTTGTGGAATATAAAGTGAACAAATACTAAAATTAATAAAGATGTTAGTTTAAAAGTAATAGAATACCAATAATGAGTTGAAGTGTAATAAAAATGTTGTTTTTATTATTAAAAATATAAATTATATTAAAAGAAGAATTAATTATTGTGAGTATGTAAAAATTCATGAATATTTGGTATAGATTTTATACATACCAAGTACAATGAATGTAATACTTTGATGAGGATTAAAAGGTAATTAATTTGTTTACTGAATGTTACTTTTTTACTGTCTAAATATATAAATATTATGATTACTATTATATATTATTTAATTGGATATTTATAATATTATATTTCTTGTATATTATATATTTATATATATTTATATATTTATTATTTTTATTTGATAATTTTGATATTTTTTTCTTAAAAAAATGAAGTATTCAGTTTAATAATGATATTTGATTTGTATTCTTAATATTTATTTGTTTAATTTAAATAAATATTTTTATTATTTTTTTGTGAATTTTAATCAATAACTAAAATTAAGTACCAATTTAAATTAATTATCTTATTGCTATATATTAATAAAATTATAACTCATATTTTAATATATAAATAAAAAGTTTTAATTATTAAATATATTGGTTTTTATTATAGTTTGAAGATTTTTAAGAGTTTTTTTAAATTTATACTATTTCATGTAATTAAAATGAAAAAATTATTATCAAAAAAAAGTCATAGAATGTTGTTTTAAATGTATAGGAGGGTGTGTATGTAAAGGAATAAAAAAATTTAAAAGTTTTAATAATCAAAGAAATAGAAAAATTTTGTGTGTGTTGTACCTTGCGTCGTCGCTGTCAGGGGCCAGTCAAAACTGCACCCATTTCAAGGCCTAAGTGTAGGGAGGTTTAATGCCCGGGTTGATCTTTTATCAATTCCTTATTAAAATACTGTCATTTTCTAAAAATTTAACAATATTTTTAAACTTATTAATCATATCCCTAATTCATTATCTTAAAAATAAATCCGAAGTACTATATGGTGAAGAAAGGCAGAGGTAAA
>VALG01003328.1:0-13995 GCA_009835305.1 Ipomoea purpurea | reverse complement strand
GCAAGAGAGCTAGGATTGGAAAATCCCTTGGTCCAGATTTTTCTGACGTACATGCTAGAATGTGACGCACATATTCTAACTTGTTTACTAGAAAATAAATTGGATTTTCTGACATGGGTTGTTAGAAAACGAGCCTCGAACGTATGTAGAAGTGTTGACCTCTACAGGCGGACCAACCCGAGAGAGGCTACTAAAAATGAAGTAGATTCTATCTTAGAGAATCATACTTGGAACTGTTGTTCTTCCTCCAGGTTTGTAAAACCTCGGGATCCTAAGTGGATCACTAGTCAGAAGATAAAACCGGTTGGTTATATTGAAGTAAAATGGATGAGCTTGTTAATTGTAGATTACATGCAACGCGAGTACCACGATTACTTCGATATAAACATTCTCTTTGGTTGATGAGAATGAAATCGATTAGGATGATATTTGCCAAGAGCTGTTTAGCAAGACTTGAAATTTCATCGAAATGGATGTATCGCTTTCTTAGTAGACATGGAACGACCTGAGGGTTTGTGGTTCCACGTGAAAATAAAGTGTGTAATTGGGTGAGATCATTGTATTGTCGAAACCATTGCTTTAGTGTTTGGCATGTGAGGTTTTGATCATGCAGTGATGACCAACGAGTTTAATATAAATAAAAGTGACAAGTGGGTCTACGTAATGTATACGATAGACGGTGATATCACTGTTTGTTTATACACGATGAACTCAATGTGGATAGTAATGATCAATTCTACCAGAAACATGTTTAAAATTGAGATTTGACATGAGAGGTGTGAGTTTGACAGATTTAATCTTCGAGATTAAAATCTTGAGAAGACCGTATGGTCTCGTGTTGAGCCAATCTCATTGTGTTGATTAAATCCTTGCAAAGGATATTAATCAAGTGGCTTGGACGCCGTTAGATACTAACGTACAACTAGCCAATAGTCACGGAGATTGTACTTCTCGTGGAGAATACTTTCAGATTATTGGTAGTTTAATTGTATCAAATGGTTGTACTAGGCTAGATATTGCCTTTGCGGTTAACGAACTTGGTAGACATCCGAGTAACCCTAGTGATACGCACTAGAAGGCAATAGTGAGAGTTATGAGATACTTAAGGTATGCTCGTGACTTTGGACTGCACTACGTGAGATATCTAGCTGATACTTGGAAAAGTATAGCACGTATATCAAAGGACGCTAAGTCCATCAAAGGCTAAGTCTTTACGTAGGCCAGTACAGTTGGTTGTATGGAAATTCTTGAAACGATCTATGATAGCTAAGATCCATGACGGGATCAAAGCTGAGAGCCTTACACTCGTATCGTGAGCGAGTAGGCCGAATGACTATGCCATTTTTACGGGAATGTTCCTAGAGGTAAACTCGTACCTTCAATTTGTGTGCATTGCGATAGTCAAGCCAAAAATTGGTTAAGTACAGAGTTAGATGTGGAATGGTAAGTCTAGACTTATAAGTCGTAGACATAATACCATTAAACAATTTCTCACAACAGGGGTTATCTCTATTGACTACGTGATGTCAAAAGATAACGTAGCGGCCGCTAACTCGCTAACCCGAGGGTAAGCAAATGGTTGTTGAGAAATTGGAACGAGGAATGGGTCTAAAGCCCTTGGACTAAAAGTTCTATAGTAGATACCCAACCTAGCTGGCACCTAGGTTCAATGGGACAACTAAATTATGGAACGGAGTGTGTCACTGGTGGGGGTCTCGGATTCCCTACCACTCCTCGTTAGAACAGTGACTCCCGCATGAGGTTAGCATGGTAATGCTTTTAGTGATTCGAATGTCGGTTGACATGTGTGAGTATGCGGGATACTCGGAAAAAGGAATTACCTATGTGAGAGAGAAGTGAGGGTCGCTTCAAAGGAGAATTGATGGCACAATTCTTCACAAACTCTTGCAGAACCAGGAATGTAACACCCCGTGTTAAGGCCTCTAACCCAAAAACTAATTATTTAATTACTTACTCTTAAAAGAGAATGAATTCCCTTAATTAATTAGGAAGAGTCCACCATAGACCAATGGACCCTCATCCTAAACCAAACCCTTAGTCCTATGGGGAATAGAATTAGTAAAATCCTTACCATTCAAACCCTAATTAGGACTCTCAGATATATATAAGGACATAGGAGGCACCTAGAATTCACACCACAATAGATTCCACCACACAAAAATTCCTAAGAATTCCCTATCACCAAATGTAGGAGAAATCAAGAAAAGGAGATCTTAGAGAAAGAACCTTAGTAGCCAAGGATTCTAATTAAGGCTAAGAGGTAACCCATGTCTCAACAAAACCTATTTTCCTGCTATAATCTTCTTCTTTGGCTCCTTTTGATATGCAATTCTTATGCTTGTGTTTTGATAAGGCTTTTATGATGATTATGATATAATCTTGATGTTTATAAGATGATCTTATGTATTGATCTTGATAATCTTGATGTTCTTGATATTGGTGTGTTGATCTTGATAATCCTTGATGTTCTTGATTTTAAAGATTAAAATTATGATCTTGTGCTTTAAATATAATTAGAGCCCCAGGTAAATCATGGATTTTTGTGTTACGGTATTCTTGATATGTTTGGGAGGGATTTTTCATGTTCGGGTATTGAGTTCTTGGTTATGTTTAGAAGTCGATGTTAGGATGTATTTAATGTGATCCTTGGTTTTAATCCATTGCTTGATTACGTGATGTCGTCATTTGTGTTTTAAATGTGTCTAGACATGGTTTCGGGTCCCACGAAATTCCCGGGCCAATTTATTACAAAAGAGTCAGTGGGGGTAGGTGGGGGTAGGGGAACCCGCCACCTACCCGCTGCCCCAAATAGGGCCGCCGGCAGCGGGCAGGCGACTGCTCGCCGGGCACCCGCTGCCCATTGTAGCGCCACCCGCTGCCCATTGTTGCGCCGCCTCCACCGCCGGCCACCCGCTGGTTTTCCCCAGTGTGGACTTGGTGGTTTTCCCCGTTTGAGGTTTCCCCATGTCCTGTGGTGTCCCATCGGACACCGTTTGTCGTGCCTGAGTCTAGTTTGATGTTTCGGGTACCGTTCGTTGGATAAAAGAGTCTTATGTATTGAATGCTAGTCGAATTGGTATCCCGTTGGCCTAGGTGAAAGGATGTATGAACCCCTTAGGCATATTCCTAGTAATGTGGTTGACCACACATAAGTTTTATTTATATGTTTTCCCCTCCCTATGTGCTAATGTGGTTTGCATGTGCTTGCTATGTGTTATGTGTGAATGATACCCCAATTGGTTGCGATCAATTGACTATATGGGCAGTTGGATGGGTTGAGAACCATCGGCTATTAACCAGGCCGATTGCGATCGTTCAGGTATATAAATATATATAGGGTTGCGGTCCACCGGTTGGTTGCGATCAAACGTTATAAATGAGTTGCGGTTCATAATCTGGTTGCGATCAGAAATACACACTATTCGGGCTGCGGTCCACCATTTGGTTGCGATCAAAGTTACTATATGAGCTGCGGTTCATCGATTGGTTGCGATCAATCCCTTCGTGCTGCGTTACGAGGCAGGTGCTTCGGGGCCATGTTAGCGCTATATGCGCTAACCCTCATGTATGAGCATGCGATTGGTCGTGCGGCACCACCAAAGTGTGCTTATGTGCTGAGATAATGATTGAATACTGAAATGGTATCTTCTGTTTACACTATCTTGTAATTAAATATCAAAGTTATAATACAAAATAATGCTATATATTTATTTACCAAGTATTTTATTAATATCATGAAAAAAAAAAGTTTGAAGTCAATCATATTAACTACTTGGGGGATTTGCTGACAAAGAGAATATTCAAATAACCCAACAAATTGAAGCGGGAAACTACCTATTAATATCTTTGGACTACATCTTATTTAAAATGTTCAAATTTTTACTACTTTATCTAATCTTATTCCATAACTAGGGAGTTATTTATCTACACTAACTCATTTACAATATAATGGTTTAACCAAATGAACCCCGAGCAAACACCAAAAGGACTGGTATGCTTTTATGTTGATAATAATATGTAAATGTTAATTATATCATTATCTTCTGTAGCTACATTTAAAACTCATTATTAAAACTGTCAATGTAGGGCAATAGAACATCATAACACACTTGATGCATTGAAAAGATGCCGAGACTACAACAATGTTGCAATCAATTTGACAAACCTAGAAAATAAGAAATTTTAAAATAGTCACCGTTGATTCATTCATTTATCTTGTATGTAAAAAATTCATTTCATTTTCTAGACTCAACCTACTTAGATTATAAGCAAAATCAACATCACCATTTACAACAAAACTACTTGGTATACAAGATGTAGTCACTATTTAAAAAAAAAAAAACTTATGCACAGTGGAAACAATTTAACTCGGAAGGTTAATATCAAGTCAATAAAATTTTTTTTTAAAAATGCACACACACAAAATCATGTATTACACTCATTCCTACTAATTCTAAAAATATGAACTTGAAAATGAACAGGTGCAAAATGGATCTGGAAATAAGGGATGAAACTGGACACGTTACAGCATTAATATTCGAACTACCAGTAGATTTATTGTTGTTACTGTCAAGTAAACAAGTTATGAAAATATAACAAGAGGTACTACTCATGAATCATATACAAATATAATAAATGTTAATATTTTACTCAATACTTCCACATGACACATGTAGGGGAACAAACTACCACTGCAAAATATCAACCGGTGCTTGCAAGATCAGGAGTTCATAATACAACTAAGATACCAGTCATATACACGACAAGAAAAATCCACAACTTCCTACACCATAATCTCATTACCTGACGATGTCATCTACGCAACCAACAAAAAAAACCCAATTGCAAATAACACACTACCAACAAAAAGAAAGAGAACAAATAGTGAAGACGAAGATCAGATAATGACAATGTTACTCAAAAGAGAATTAAGAATACTTAAAAAATTCAAACCAAAAGTAGTATTTATTTAGATTATCGTTTTTAGACCAAGTATTTAGACTATCAATTTTACAAAATTGCAAACATGTATTTTAGAGACAATTATAATGAATATAATTTCCTATATTATCTTGCATTCATATACTTTGAGTTACATATTTAAATAAAAAATTCGACATTCAATTACTTATGTATGAACTTCTCCTATATAATTTTACATCAATATACTTTCAAATATTTATTTAAATATAAACATTGGGAATTAACACATTCGCGCAATGCGGGTGTAAAACTAGTATATACTATAATGTTTTAAATTGTATTTAAAAGAAAAAATAATAGGACTAGGGTTAGTCTGTTGTTTAACTTGTCAGATAGTATACCACTCAATTGTTATACCATGGATCAAGGCCAACTTTCATTGTGGACCCTGGTTCAAATATTGTGTTTGCAATTAACATTGTCTATTGTAGACCTTGGTCCAAAAATTGTATTTGCAATTAACATTGTCTTTGTTAATAAATTATGCATAATATGTTAACTACAAAAACATCATACCTTAATTGTACACATATATCTTAATGTCATTTTGGATATGGTCCACAATGCAAAGTGGACCCTAGTGTATAGTATAATTTGCATATACTAGTTGAGTTCATTATCCCAACTCGTTTTGCATAAATCGGTGACGGGCCATATAGGCCGAACTTGTCCGTTTTGACCGCTCTAATTAAAAGATTAAAAGTGAAATTTTCTATTAAAAATTACACCTCAAAACAATCAAATAATTTCACTCACCATCACTAACTATGCACTCAAGTTTATTATCTTAGAACACCAAAAATGAGAAGGGGGATGGACATTATGCATAAAATCCTAATTAAGCTATGATTATATGTTGGGGTGTTGCCATGGTGATTTCCTCACTCAGCACCATTCAGCCACACTAGTCTTTGCTAAAAAGGCGCCGGGCTAAATCATCCCAGTTTTCTCTTCTTACTTTGAATGCTCTTAAAGAGGATTCTTGAGGATTTCTGTATTTCTCCCCTTCCTCATCTTCACCAAAAGTGCCATAATAAGAAGGTGAATACGCTTGGGGAACGTCTAGCGCAACTGCCCGCTGCAATGCCGCCTTGTGTTCCTCCCTGTGCTCTTTCGCAAGCGAGGCTTGCCGCTCCATTCTTTGCTGCGTGGGAATACCCATTGCGTGTTCTCTCTCCAACATCGTCTGTACAAAGACAAACCGTTGAATATATAATATATAAACATAAATGTGCAATCCAACTATCAGCTTAGCCATCTGGTTTGAATCTTTAGCATCACCAATGAAAAAGAGACTATGATTCACGTGTTGCGTGAAACCCGTCAATAGTAACCTTTTCAGCTAGGTGTGCCAAATAGAGCTGTAAGGGTTGTGGATAAGCACTTATCACTACGCCAAAAGTTATTGCTATAGCTAGCAGCAAAAAAGCAACTTTATTTCCTTATACTACACATTCTTGAGACGCTGGGTTCTGAACTTGGCCTTTACCAGCCTCCGTTCAACAACCCTCTAGCCGCCGAGTACTAAATTTGGCCTTTATCGGCCTCCGCCCAACAGGCTGAATCAGGGTCCTGCCTCTCCATCAATAGAAGAAATGGAATACTTACATCAAGCGTCCTTTGAGATTCTTTCAATATGCGAATAATTGCATGATCAGCCATCATGTTGTGAGAAAGGACAATGTGTTCAAACCGCCCATCCACGGGTATGGCTGTCCGGACAACAGGTGATATCTCTGCCAAGCTGCACCAATGGGGAGGAAAGAAACAAAGAATAAATTTTCAAAACCTAAACTTTTGGTTCCAATATCATTTACACTTTGTAAAATCAGATGGCATAAACTCTGTCAACCCTCATAAGCCCCAGAAAGCTTAGCTACTTTTCAACTTGTCTTCCTCGTCGCTAATCAACTACCGAAACAAGCAAATTATGTTTCCTAGTTTTGATAGGACTAAACACTTCAATATTCTCATACAAAAAAAAAGAAATTACGAACCTGAATGGTTTCCTGGCAATAATGTGATAAAGACGACCTGGCTGCATAGAGGCGCCTTGGATCTGTAGCATCTTCTCCTCCATAGTGCATGTGTCTTTCAGACACGTTACGCAGAACACACACGGGAAACTATGAGAAGTTAATGGATATTAGCCAGTCACGAAAAACACCTAAGTACAATCAGAGGTATTGCTGATATATAATGCTATTTTCAGCCAATTCAGGACGTTTTCATTCACAGAAAATCGCTATGGCTTATGGCTATTAAATTTCTACTTTGAAGTACAAAAAAAGAATGAAAAGAAGCATTGGTTTCATTGTTTTTGACGAGAAAGTTTATCTACATGATCTGATAAAATTTCGAATAATATGATAGGAGGTAAGACCTGCAATTCTTTACCAGAAAAGTGACTTGAAGAAATTTTCCTGTCCCACAGTAGTCCGAGGTAAGAAATCATCCTGATTAGTTATCACAAAGTAATTATCAGATTTGTGTTAAAGTGGGAAAAAACACAAACAAAACAGGCAATTTACAGAATAGGAAACGAAAAGAATTGTGGTTTCCCGAGTAGTATAGATCAAGTGCAACAGGTTATGAATTTCATTCGAAAGTTAATGCTAACTGCTAAGGAGTCTTTTTCTATAGATTACCCATCTCGTAAAACTGGAAATCATAGAATAGTTCTCAGCCTCGCTCTAAAAATACAAAGCCACTTCTCTTTAACACTATAGATTCAAATAATAGTGTATTTCTGTTGGGCGGAAGCCCGTGAAAGGCCAAGTCCAGCACCAGGTGGCTAAGAGATTGTTGGATAGAAGCCTGAAGGGCACCCTGCCTCTCGAAAATGTAGCGGTATAAAGAAATAAAGTTGCGCCTTCACTACTAGCTAATAGCTTTTAGCGTACTGGTAAGCGCTATATACTGGGAAAATGCCTATATGGCTATATCCACTTTCAAATAAAGGTTCGATTTTTATCAATCAAACAGGGTTGAAGGAACATACATTACCTGCAATACAATAGAATTGATGACATCTGCATATCTGACTGCCAAATTAGCGATACACACCTTGCAGGAGCGAAAGCGTAGCATCTGACCCTTCTTCTCTCGACATTACCTAATTGCTCCGGGTTCTTCACAGCTAGCATTGCCAACAATGTCACCACTCCGGCCCCTAAAGAATGCCCCGCAAATGTCAAGGCATAGTTCGGATACCTCCCGATTAGTTCTTCCAAATCTTCGAATCTTTTTCCAAAACCCATCGAGCCGAGTTCAACAGCCCATTATGAACAAAACCCCCATCGAATTCAGCCTGCCCGAGTTTGTCGTCCAGCAGGACAAGATAGTCACTCTCCTTCACCAAATTAAGACCCTAATGGCTAAAACTATTTCCTCACTCTCGTGATTCAGGTATATCATATAAGGCGCTACGTTTCCTTGAGTGAAATCGTAATCTCTCCTCACTACTATCCAATCCGGATCGACGCCATACCCTCCCGGTGGGGCCCAACGCGGGTTCCTAATATCATCCTCATAAACAGATAGAATATACCTACAGATCCTAGGCACAGGCTCAAATTCACTCGAGGTTGCAAGCCCCCAGTTTTCGCTTTCCCGGCCAGCAGTATAACGGAACTTCTTCCACGCCCAACGGGCACACCCTAAACAGTACACACATTCAATAATTGGCAGACAGCAGGCAATGACATTGCTGCCTACCAAGCTATCATCTTCACACACTTCAAAGATCACAACTTTCTATCCCAATCATAAAACCAAATATATCCACAGCTTCTTAAATTGGGTAATTTTTGCAGCAACTAAAGCATAGGTATCAAGAAATGTATTTTTTTTTCTTCAGAATTTATGAAACAAGTGGCACAATCTTCCCACACTTCAAAGATCACAACTTTCTAACCCAATCATAAAAACAAAAGATATCCACAGCTTCTTAAATTGGGTACTTTTTGCAGCAACTAAAGCATAGATATCATCAAGAAATGGATTTTCTGTTCAGAATTATGAAACAAATGGCACAATCTTCCCACACTTCAAAGATCACAACCCAATAATAAAAACAAAGATATCCACAGCTACTTAAATTGGGTAATTTTTGCAGCAACTAAAGCATAGGTATCAAGAAATGATTTTTTTCCCCAGAATTTATGAACAAGTGGCACAACAAACAGTGAAATTAGCTAAATATACATGACAATATATGAGGAAATTAAAGCTTATACCATATGGAAAGATTGGAGAAGGGGTTCAAGAGAAACAATATATGAAAACTGTGAAGAAAACAAAAGAAAGAAGGAAGAAAATGGGCTACTGAAACCAGAAACTACACACTCTCGTGGCCTCCTATGAATTATTTATCGTGGAAACCCAGGACTCTCTCAGTGAAGACTGAAGAATAAAGACTGTTCTCCCAAACATATTTTCAAATTCATTATTTTCTAAAAACAATATTATTTTTTCCCTACAAAAAATCAGTCACGAAACTATTTATAAATATAATAATAAAACTTAACTCAATTCATAAATTCATCCAGAAGTAAATTAAAAAAATAAACACATTTTCCACGCACTTAAAGAAATAGAGAGCGAATCTCTCACCTTAAGAAATTTGAAGGGCAGTATATAACTGTTTGGATAGTTGGTTGGTACAGACGTACAGTGGTAGGTGAGAATGTTTCTATTATATTAGTTGCAGTTAGCAACTGTACTACTACATAAAAAAAATGGATAATTTGATTAGTTGAGAAATCTTCTTTTTTTTTTTTTTTTGAATGTTACTAGCTCTATTAGATTGTAGTATCTTCTTCTCCACTGAGGCTCGATCTCACAACCTTCCAAATGAAAGTCCAACCCGGGTACCATTAGACCACATAGTCCTGGTTGAGAAATCTTCTTTTGTTTACGCTAAATTACTTATACTCTTATTTATTTTGTATGAATTAATCATTAATTTTAGAAGAGAAAATTACACTTTTGATCCTGTGATTATTGGGGTCTTATTAATTTCAGTACTTAACTTTAAAAACTAACAATTTAGTCCCGTAATTATGCAATTTTTAACACATTTGGTCCATCCGGCCAAATCACCGGCCAAATATCGCCGGAAAAAATGTAAACTTTTTTTAATTTATTTATTCATGGGGCAAAATGGTCATTTCAAATCATGTCTTCTTCTTCCTTACACCTATTTCTGAACTCCCCGGCAAGCCTTGAACTTAAATTGTATCCATCTATTGAATATTGTATACATAAAGTTGAGCAATAAAATCCGAAGCTACTCCATTAAAGTGATCATTGTTCATCAGTTTAAAAACTCATGATAATAATATAAGAAAACAGAATGAACAAAACAACATATGCATAGTGTGAAAAGTGTATACCTGATTAAATTCGAGAACATCAGATTTGAAGCGAATGTGGTCCCCCTTATCACAACGGATATTTTTGGAAACATTAGGAATGGTGACACCACCGCCCGGCAAGACAAGTTCACGACGGTTCCTCTCGTCGAGAATTACCAATCTGCTTCCGACGGGAAACTTCTTGACAAACTTCAAGAGGAAATCACTGGCGAAATCGAAGCCGCAGCGAGCCTCAGTCGCCCTGAGCATTCAGTTCAGAAATAGGTGTAAGGAAGAAGAAGACATGAGTTGAAATGACCATTTTGCCCTCATGAATAAATAATTTTAAAAAATTTGCATTTTTCCGGCGACATTTGGTCGGGTGGACCAAATGTTTTAAAAATTGCATAGTTATGGGACTAAATTGTTAGTTTTTAAAGTTGAGTACTGAAATTAACAAGACCCCAATAGTCACAAGACCAAAAGTGTAATTTTCCCATTTTAGAAGATAATTTATTTATTTTTCTCTTTCATTTTTCAAATTTTTCTTTCAATTAATTAACAAATACCACGCCAAGCACTTTGTACTCAAATGACACCCGGGTTGGACTCCCATATGGGAGGTTGTGATTTCGAGCCTGAAGGCGTTATTGACTCTTTGTGCTTCAGTAGGTTGAGAAAACACAAATACCACATGGTAAAAATATATTATAGAGAGCCCAAACCATGCAATTTGTCCCAAGTGACCTGCAATGGCAGGTTACCAACAGGTAATTACTTAAAAATTAAAAAAAAAAAGTTTCGGATCGAGGTTACCTTCAACTCATCATTTCTCTTCCAAACCTTTAGCTAGCTTTGTTCATCCCTTTTTCCTTCAAATCCTAGCCGAAGTCGCCTCTCTCATCCCTTTTTGTCTCTCGACCAGCAACAAGGAGATTTCGGTGGCAGTCAGCAACTATGGCACAAGGCAGCAGATCTGGCGACATCCAGTTTCTCTTTTCGGCGATGGACGACGGGCAGACTACGGTGGTGGCGAAGATATAGGTGGCGTTTGTGAGCTCTATTGGTGGCTCCTTCTTATCCTCTGGTGTGCAGCGGTAGCGTTCCGGCGAGGTGGGGTCTTCACCAGTGTAATGGTTCTGGTGGTGATGGCGGTGAGTTGCTCTCCATCTTCCCTTGGCAACCCCTGTTTCAGGTGAGACAGAGTAGGTGGCGGTGGATGGCAAGTTTTTCAATCAAAGAGAGGTAGTGCGTAGTAGCGGCAACTGGTTTCAGGGAGACAACACCATTCCTCTCTTCAGCCATTAATCAAGACCACAACAGACGCCACCATTTCCTCCCCTGTCATTTCCTCTACATTTTCGCTCGCCAACAAATCTGAAGCCAGAGCCGACGTTGTCGCCCTTCCTCGCTGAAGCTGCCATCCGACCCACCACCGAAGCTGCCATCCGACACCACCGCCGACGTTGCCTCCGTTTTTTTTTTTTAATAAGGAGAAGGTTTTATTAAAGGCGTATAGCATGGTAGGGGCACAGCCTCGAAGGTCATACAAAGAGCTGATTTGGCCTTTTCAGGCAAAACATCCGAATCTCTAAAAATCATCGAATGAGGAAAAGCAAACCAGATTCCGCAAGTGCATCCACAACCTGGTTTACCTCCCGGCAGGTATGCCTAATCTGGGCATTCCAGAAACTCAGACATGATCGAATGAAAGTCACCGTGCCTTTAATCCTCCATGGTATCATGTCCGTGCGAGACGTTGTCAAGTCAGCCAAAACACGAGAGTCAACTTCTACCTCAGCTGGACGTTTTGCAAACGCAACACACCACTGGGCAGCAAGTTGAAGGGAAATAGCCTCGGCCTCAAGCGCTGAAGTTGCCTCAAGGCGGAAACATAGTCCCACAACTAGATGACCATAGGAATCACGTAAGCAAGTGCTTCCTACCACGTAGGCCGCATCCGAATTGAGCTTTAATCTCCCAACCGGCGCGTGAGCCATCGCACCCACACAGTCACTTTTCGCGGTGCAGCGCCAAAGCGAGCCAAGAGCTCAGCCTCGAGTAGGAAGTCATCTCCCGGGCCCCTCCGGCGACAAACGCACGTTAACGAGATTAAATAAATCTCTTTATGCACTCTATTAGTAGCTTCAGCCGTTGAGAGAGACGTGTCTTCATAAACCCCCGATTGTAAGAACACCACAGAGTCCATAGAATGATAACAACATTAGTTTCACACACCATCCTATTGCCGAGGTTGGTGCTAGCAGCCACCACGCATGACACTCGGTTCTGATCGAGCTTGCCCTAGATTGGGATAGACCAAAGAGACTTGCGAAAAAACTCCCAAATCTGTTGCGCCCTTACACAATGGTAAAGGCAGTGCTCTAGAGTTGCTGAGTCGCAGCGGCAAGAAAGGGCAGATAGATGGTTGACATACCACCCCTAAACTTCTGGTTTATGTCCGAGAAAGGCAGAATCCGACGAAGAAGACGCTACATGAACAACGAGATTCTTCTCGACAGCAGACCACCTCCCCAGATGCTTTGTGATGATAAACTCTGGTCAGCCTTCTCTCGTAAGGCCTCGTAAGCTGATGAGGGTTATGTGAGAACACATTCTCTCATAAAAAGTATGGACACATCCATACCCTCCATCTTAAGAAATCAAAGACTAAGATGTTATCATTACAAAACTTCTATGTTTGGGCAATAATTATAAAATGAATCATGTTCTTAAAAGTTTTCAGCATTATAAAATTAATTCCGTATTTTTTTTAAACTAAAATTCTCACATATAACCTGATGAGACGACCACTTTTACAGGAGGATCATGCTCTCATTTGATCTAACCCTCCCCATGTGAGAACTTGTTGATAATTTTAAACCGTCGATCTGCAAAGAGCTGATAGATAGAAAATCAAGTAAAAATGAGTGAGGTTATTTTTATAAATATTATGAACTTTGAAATTTGTAATATTTTTTAAAATGACCCAATCACTATTTATTTATTTTTTCAACCGTTAGATCTATTAGATTAATGATTGGTCCCATAGGTTCTCGCATGGGGCATGGATTCATTGAAATCGACCCATAGTATAGATAGTAGTAATAATATATATATAATATATATTATATATATATATAGGTTATATTCCTGTAAAACAGCCTTAAAATACAAACATGGTGGTCTAATTTGGGCGTTTATTTTTTCATTCTACGGACTTGATTTGTTTTTAATTTTTGGATTTTATATGTGGTATTAGTGTCTACCGTGTTATGTTTTTATTTTGGTGGGGGCAATTGGGGGTTTTTATTTTTATTCTCTCACTCTTCCTTCTTCACTCGCTAGTGTGGTTCCTTTTGCTACGCACAATCCTTCTCCTCTCTTCAACCACAAAGCTTTGGAATCGTAGTAGTCACTCTCCTTCCACATAAATGATGCTCGCTGGGGACGACAGACGAGGAAAACAGCAGGGACCACCGGTTCAATTGTCGGTCGCGGTATGTTCTTCCCCCATTTTTTTGTTTTATTGTTATTTGGATTATCTTTTTTTTTCTCGTGGTGTTGTGCATTATTTTTATTATTTGCTTACCAGTTGTTATGTCAGCATTGGGGGGTGGGGTTGTCATTTTTT
>VALG01003327.1:0-10572 GCA_009835305.1 Ipomoea purpurea | reverse complement strand
ATGGATTGAATTTCCTCCGTATGTTGACTTGCTTGCATGGCATTTTGGTCTTGACTTATTTCAGTGAGATTCAACACACTCACATCATATAAACCACTATCCATCAGATGTACACCATACGTGACATTTTCTTCAACATCCCTTGTCACAAATTCGGCCATATCAACTAGAAAATTATCTTCATTAGGCAAATCTTGAACAGTGGCAGGCAGTAGCAGTTTCGGCTATTTTTGCTTTTAATTTATTGACAAAAGCTCCATTTATTGTAGACAACAAAGTTGCATGGCAAACATCAAAATTTCCAATCCAATTTAAAGAAAATAATTCTTCCTCATGCATACTTGGTCCCTTAGTCATCCAACTCATCATACGGACCAAGTCTCCATTTCCTCCAACTTAGAACTCTATGGTATTCATCACCAACACCAAGTCCAAACCTTCAACTTGATGAATCTCCCTCATTCATCATTGTTTCCAATTCGGCAATTTGGGAGAAAGAATTTAAGTGACTTTTAGCTTGCATTTAGGTTAAGAACTTGTGGTAGGATTTTAGCTTGTGGTAGGGTTTAAGGCTTGAGGTAGGGTTAAGGCTTGATGTAGGGTTAAGGTTTGTGTTTGGATTTTGGCTTGAAGTAGGATTTTCATGGGATTGAGAGGGTAGACCAAGAATTTCTAAAACGGGTCTCTTTCTGGCTGGAATACCTCTCGGTTTCCCTCTTTCTTTTGGAGTTCAAATCACTTATCACTTCATGATCTTTAAACAAAATTCTATTACTCCCAAAAGGCTTCTTTGATCTCATTGTCAAACCCTTTTCCTTTAATGATCTCACCAATAAGCAAACCGAACCCTAATATACAGATGAATTTTCCATTCCTTATCTTTGCACCTTTCACAAAATGTGCAATTCGGCTTAACACTAGCTTACTCCAATCACCCCTAACACCATTCATAATAGCATGCACATAACCAATTCTTACGGGGTGAAATATCTTCCATGCTATTTAATTTGCACAAAATACATTTGTAGAGAATCTTAACAAGCATTTCATACTCAACTTCAACTCAGATTTTTGACCGGAAAGATTTTGGTTCGAGAGAAGCATTCTCATTCCGAATTTCTGTCCAAATTTCCGTATGATCATACAAATGAAACATCTAAGTCCAACAGAGGTTGTTCTGGACTAGATATGGGCAGTCCAAAGGTTGTGTGTAACTCATGTTCATCAATGGTGATGAGAGTTCCATTCACGGTGGACTCAATGGTCCATCCAACAACCTTGGCATTCACATAAAATTCTGCTACATCTTCATCATAAAATCCAGAATATGAGTAAGAACATAACCTCATTAGATTGCTTTGTTGAAGTGCATTGATGATCCTTTGTGCAAAGATGAGAGTTCTCGGCTTCTTTGAGGAATCCTTGAGGGTCAAAACTTCCTCCAGCCTTGATTCACACGGCTAACTTTGCAAGGTTGAGTTGTGTGGTGTGTTCTTCAGTAGGTTGTGAGCTTGTATCTCCAATGGTGGCCATAATGCAATTGATTTTTAGGAGATTTGAGGGATTGAGAAAGTTTTGGAGAAGAAGAGGGTTGTTTCGGCTATGGAAGATGAATAGCTTTTGAAAATATGAGTGTAAATGTGCCTTCCAACCGATTGGGTAAAAAGGAGGTGTCTTTACACAAATATCCTCACAAATAAATGTTGACTTTTAATAAGTGAAGGTATTTTTGAATTTTCAATATCTTCCAACTTTTGACCTAACTGATAGTTAGTTTGGGTTATATATTCTCCATCCAATTTGTCTGCTGATGTGGCGCCAAAAAATTTAGATACCCGGACTGATTTTACCTGAAATAAAATTCAAAGAGCACTAAATCTGTTCGAAAATAATATGTGTGTATTTACACGTTTTTATGTAGATGGAAGAGGGAGAAATCTATTCTTTCTAGACTATTTATTATGCACAACTACCATAAAAAGGTGTTCTCATTTAAGACATTCTATCATCACACCATCTTATCACACTTAAATGGTAAGATTTGGTATATCTAAAAGATTTCTACATGCATATATGTATATAGATATACGGTTAGAGAGACATATAAGCATTATTTACTTTATCACATTTAAAGATATAGGTGGATTTTTATAAGAAGATGTTGAACATTTGCATGTGTGACACATAGGCACGAAAATTAAATCAGATAAAGTGTCGAAATATCAGATGTAAAATTGAAGCCGGCCTTTAAATTTTAAATATGAGATTTGGAAACTGTAGCTCAATTCAATCATGCCGCATTTCGTGTCTCAATTTTTGAAAATCTTGATTCACACAGAGGCTTTGTGAAATATTCAGCCAATTGATTCTCGTCGGGATATATTGATTGAAATTCCTCTTTTCAACATGATCCCGGATAAAATGATGTATTACATCAATGGTTTTGTTCTTGAATGTAACACTGGATTGTTTGTTATGGCAATGCAACTTGTATTTCACACAATATATTGCATTTTCACAATTCACGCCATAATCTTCAGCTGTTGTTTCTCAATAGAATTTGTGCGCAACAACTTCCGCAGCTATGTATTCCAGCTTCGCTGTATAGTAGCTATGGAATTTTGCTTTTTGCTGAACCATGAAACCAACCTTCCCCTAAGAACTGGCACGTTCCTGAGGTACTTTTCGATCGATTTTACATCCTGCAAAATCTGCATCTGAAAAACCAGTTAGGTAAAAAATTACCTTCCTTGGGATACCATAATCCCACATTGACTGTTCCCTTTAGGTATCGGATGATTTTCTTGGTAGCAAGAAGATGATTTCTTTTGCTTTGACTGGAACCTAGCACATACTCCCACTGAATAAGATATATCTGGTCGACTTGCAGTGAGGTTAGTAATGATTGATCCAATCATTCCTCGATATTTTGTTTCGTCAACATCCTTGCCTTCATCATCTTTATCTAATCGTAAAGATGTGCTCATTGGATCTTGATTGAGGATTTTCATCTTGACCAAATTTCCTTATCAGATCCTTTGTGGTTTTACTTGCTGATTGATGAATATTCCTTCGCTGAGTTGCTTTACTTGTAGTCCAAGAAAGTAAGTTATCTCCATCCCATCTCATCTCAAACTTATTCTGCATGAGCTTAGAAAATTTCTCACAAAGAATTTTAATTAGTACTTCCAAAGATAATATCATCAACATAAATTTGGTACAATAAAATGTGATCATTTCTTGAATTCTAAATAAGGTTTATCAACAAGGGCCTTTTGTGAAACCACAGTTTAATTAGGAAAGTTGATCAGGTGTGGTACCAAGGGCTTCTCGGTGCTGTTTTAATCCATACAACGCCTTCTTTAATCTGTAGAACCTTATTAATATCACCTTTTACCTCGAAAACCGGTTGCTCAAACGTAGAGTTCCTCTTCAAGTAATTTCAAAAATGCACTTTCCACATCATTTGATAGACAGTGAAATTCTTGTATGCGGCATAAGCTAGAAATATTCTGATGGCTTCCAGTCTTGCAACGGGCAAATGTTTCATCAGAATCTATGGCCTTCTTCTTGTGAATATCCTTTGCACTAAACGTGCTTTATTCGAACTGACGATTCCCATTCATTAGCTTTATTCCGAAAGACCCATTTTTGTTCCAAATTACATTGTAGATTTTCAGGTCTTGAACTTAATTCCATACGTATTTTCTCTTAACTTGTCAAGCTCTGTTCTTGCATTGCATAATCAATTCTGGATCCACTTAGAGCTTCTTCAATGCTTGTGGGGCTCCACCCTGAGAAAGAAAAAGAGATAAGAATTTATACTTGAGGACCTTGTTTTTACTCCCTTCTCGTGGATCTCCAATCACTAGCTCTGGAGGGTGATTTTTGAGGCATCTCAAGTCAGGTTGTAGATTGCATGGGCTTTCCACGTTTCCTTGTTCAGTTGGTAAAAATTGGAGGTAGGCACATTTTGCTCATCAGAATTGATCATATTTGTGACCTGACTGAGAAGTTTGATTGATTTTCACGTGTGCATCTTCATTGACTTCCACGTGTCCCGTTCACTATTGAGAATCAATGTCAATTGCTCCATAACCCTGTACAATTTGATCTTTAAGAGATATGTCAGCATATCATTAAATGATTTTTTCAAACTTGACATGTCTCCCTGATCATTTTTCGTTGCTTTGGGTTTCCTTCTTATGAGCTTCATCAAACCGTGACATGAATTGATTCTTCTACCACCTTGAATTTTTGTTTCAAGTCCCCTGACGCTTTGCTGGTAGATGAATACCTCCAAAAATATGTTCCTGTCCATCGGGCACGCTCATCAAAAGTCTTTAGATTATGTTTTCATTATTGAGAATAAATACATTTGATACCAAAAGTATGAAATAGCTGAGTTTAGGTTTTCTCCTTTCCATAATTCGTACGGAGTCTTATTGTAAGACTTGTGTATCAAGCTTCGATTTTGTGTGTAGCAAGCGGTGTTGATGCTTCAGCCCAATATCTTTTAGGTAGCTTGGCTGACGTAATCATCACTCGTGCGGCTTCTTTTAGCGTTCTATTTCTTCTTTCGGCTACACCGTTTTGTTGGGGGTGTACGTGCAGCAGATAGTTGATGTAGAATTCCTTGGGAATTACAATAGGCTTTAATCACTTGATTCACGAACTCAGTTCCACGATCCGTTCGGATTTTTGCAATTTCAAGTCTTTCTCGTTTTGAAGTAGCTTCAGTAGCTCTGGCAACTTTTTGCTCCCACTTCATTTTTCTTTTTGAGAAATATTGTCCATGTGTACCTGGAAAAGTCATCAACAACAACTAGTGTATATTTCTTACCACTTAGACTTGCTGGGTCTACTGGACCAAAATAGATCCATGTGTAGTAGACTTAGCGGTCTTGTTGTAGATTCTTGAGCTTTGGATTTGAAAGATGACTTGACTTGCTTTCCTCTTTGGCAAGCATCACATATTTGATCTTTCTTGTGACCAATGTCGGGTAGAACCTTCAACTAATTTGTTTCTTGCTAGCTTGTTGATAGTCTTGAAGTTTAGATGATTCAACTTCTTGTGCCATTCCCAACTTGTTGCGTGTGAGTTGTTGCTAGTAGACACACTGATTCTTTTGTTGTGTTCCAATCCACAACATACATATTCTTCTTTCTTTTCCTCGAGAACAACTTTCTCCGTGGTAATTATTCTTCACTTGGCACTTCTCTTTGAAAACTCTACTAGAATCCTTGTCACAAATTGACTTGTACTCAACAAGTTGAATTTTTAGACCTTCAACAAAGGATACATCTTCGATTTTCAAACCATTTCGAAATATTGTACGCAAATTCCTTTTGTTATGTCGTATCGTTCATTTCACCGAATACGACTTTTGGTCCCTTCGATATTTTTTAAGATTCACAAGACTAGATTTTATTTCCAGTCATGTGTCTAGAACATCCACTATCGAAGTACCAAACTTCCTGCAAAAAATTAAACATTTTTAGGTACCCAACTTGACTTGGGTCCTTGGGTGTTAGTCATTTTTGGTACCCAAATCCAACCTTGTACTCCACTGATCTAAGTTTAGGTGATTGGTAACCATTAACACATTATAAATCATATTTAATTTTTGAAACATTTTTTGTGCCGGTTTTTGAAAATTGACTTCCGATTCTTTGCACTGGGAAGTAGATTGTTTGAGCCTGTAAAGCATTAAATGGACTTAGTCCATGGTTTAATATTCCAAACCAATCTTTCTAGAGGGATAAAATCTCCCCTGCCTCAATTCTTGGATTTCTCTCCATTTTTCCTATGAGGACTTTGTGCACTAGACTCATTTGTGAATTTTC
Organism: Ipomoea purpurea; assembly: GCA_009835305.1. Classification (NCBI taxonomy): domain Eukaryota; kingdom Viridiplantae; phylum Streptophyta; class Magnoliopsida; order Solanales; family Convolvulaceae; genus Ipomoea; species Ipomoea purpurea. The sequence continues at coordinate 4,725 of VALG01003327.1, read as the reverse complement.
TTTAGGAACAATTTTGTCCCTTTGATATTGTTTTGGACGAAAATTGTTTTCTTGAAGGTTTTAGTCAACAGAATTAACTTTGACATTAGTTTGGCACCATTCCTTGTCTCCTGTGCTATCTGACGCTTTTACAAATTTTAACTACATGAACTTTATTATTTTAAAGCAGTAGTAAAATTGGTCAATTTCTTGGGAGGCTATGAGAACACGATGGATCATAACCAATGTCCGGTTTTATCACTTGAGGGTTTTTGCATATTACCATTTTGTCCATTATTTGGATGAATGCGTAAATTGCTATAACCTCTCTAAAGGTTGTGTCTCTCTCATTCCCTTGATTTACACTCTTCTGAAGTAAATAAATTTTATCTTTCAAGTCTTTCACCTTCAAGTAGAGCATTTTTGCAATTTTCTAATTGATCTTTTTTCAAGAATCAGATGATTATTGCGCTCTTGAGTTGAGAGTGAGTGTCCATTACGGTTTGACATTCTTGCCATTAAGTGAAAGAAGGACCTCTCTAGAAATGAAGAAGTTAACAGAGTCATAGATTAGATGTTACCTCATTTTCTTCATGTCCATTAGCCCATAGACACATGTCCTCGTGTGTGTGTTGTTGGAGATGCTCATGCAAAACATTGCATTGTCATCCTTTGAGGTGTCAACTTTCATCCCACTTGAAGATTCTTCTGACTCACTTATTTCTAGGTGGTCACTGATGAGTGGCTTTTCTTCTTTCCCTTTAATCATTCTAATCTTTGGGCTTGAATTCTCCTGTTGAGGATTAGTAATATTTGTGTATTGCACTTTGCTTTACCTTGGGATATGGACAACTTGCGGCAAAGGTGTCCCGATTTTACAGTTGATAACACAAATTTGAAATCTTCCTCAATAATTTCTTCTTCGAATTCTTTGTTGTATTCCACGATTTCCTTGTGGAGATTTTTCTTGTGGTTGGCTTCTCTTCATGAATTTCCTGAATTTTTGCAAGAGAGCAAATTGATCATTGGTAATATTCCAACATTTTGTACTGACTTGAGGTTGATGGTTTCTCGGGGGGCTAATCGGCCGTTGTTCTTTTCTTGCTATCTTCTCTATCTTGATTTCATCTCAAATTCATAAGCTTTAGATCACTAAAGAGCTTATTCGGTTGATAGAGTTTTAGATGCCCTATGAATCCTCCTCAATGCCGTGACGCTTTCATGTCCATGTAGATGGTAGACCACGTAGAATTTGAGTGAGATTTCTTTTTGATAATATCCTTGTCCAAGATCATTAATCTCCTCCTAGGATTTTGGTTTGGCAAAATCCTTGTTTCCATGTCGGTATATTCTCGCCGTTTAGCATTTTTGAAATCCTCCGAATTGTCTTAATGCTAGTGAGTTATTATCCTTTTTCTGTTCCATCTCCTTCACCCGCAATTTGAATGAGGCGTTTTCCGCAAACTTCCTTCGTGGAATTGAACTTTCGAACCCTTTGGAATATCGTGTCATCCGATTGATTTAACAAAATATCCTTGGTCAATATTGTCCAAGATATTTCTTGTCTATCTTCACGAGACCATTCCACTTTTGGTTTTGGAATGTACTGTGGAGTGTCACTTGTTTGTACGCGATGAAGTGTTGACTTGTAAAATCTCAATAGGACCACTTGTAACTACTTCCCACATTTCATCCGTGTAATGCGGATAAATGTACCTGCATGCGAATTTTCCAATCATCAAATTTTTCTAAGGAAAATAATAAATTTTGGGCAAGAGCATTATCTCTTTTCATCATCTTGATTTTCGAGATCTGTCTAGCAGTCAAAATTGACTCAAATAGACAACCTGATACCGATTGTGAGTATCAGTTAGAACAATTTTGACTCGAAAGGCACCCGCTCTGATACCAATTGTGTCCGATAGGGTGGTGAAAGTCTAGAGGGGGTGAATAGACTTTCAAGCTTTTTCAAATTAAATAACTCCCTTGGTAACTTTAACTCTAAGTAACAAGTAAATAGAGCAAGTTTGTACTGCACAGCGGAATAAATAGTAATAAAGAGTTATGCCCAATCAATAAATTAAATGTGCATGTATAAGATAGGTACAGGTGATATGAAAGGTGACAGAGATTATCTTGAATATGTATAAGAGATGGTGCACTCAATATGTATAATAACAATATTCAAGATTGTAAATAATATCGTATCACGTCGTCCGTGTGACGAATGTTACATGCAACACGTCAAACTTGCTTAGAATAATTCAATATTTAAGCTCGAAGAAGTTTGAGTCACATGCATACGTGAGAACATACTAAACCCGATGATTAAGATAAACTGTGAAATAGTAAACGGGTTAGTCGGATGAGATAGATAGATATAGCAAATAATGTAAGTGCGGTATGTAAATGAGAGAGCAATTTATAGTGGTTCGGAAGTGGCGTAATCTTCCTAGTCCACTTTTCTCCTTTCACGTCTAGGAGAAATTCACTATTTTCCACACACAGTTACAATAGTGAACAAGTGCTACACAGGCACTTCTTCCGGATGTCTTGCACACAGCTACCACCCAACTCCAAGTGTCTCGCACACGCTACACTCAACTCGAGTATTTCGCACACAGCTATACTCAACGCCAACTAAGTGTCTTGCACACAGCTACACTTAGCAACTACGAGTGTTTTGCACACAGCTACACTCACTAGAGTATTTTGCACACAGCTATACTCTTTCTACAATTACAAATACAAGGATTTGTATTTCTCTCCTCCAACTAGATTTGAGACTATTCAGACCCTAGTTCTTAGAATATTTTGAGCACTAGACTTTTGAATTTTGCACTTTATTTTGTCACTTTCCTATCTCTGTTCTCCCGTGCTTGTCTTCAAGTCTTCATGGCTTTTTATAGATAATCAAATAATATCCGTTGGAGTGGGATAATTTGAATTTTGAAAATTTGAATCTTCATAGCCTGATATTGTTTGACAGTAGTAGATCTTCAATTTTGATTTGATTTGTCAACTTGCCTGACAAAGTAAATTTTTAGCACAACTTTGATTTTCCAGTTGTTCTAAAAATATTACTTTAATTGTCAATTTGAAAATCCAACGAATCTTTGAAATAAATTCATCTGATAGATTATTTCTAGGATAAGTTTTTATATTCATGCCTTCATAAATATTTTTCCGTTCTGATCAAATGTCTTTCAGGCAATTTTGGAGTCTTGTGGCATGTGGGTAGACTTAGAATAAATTCTTGGAATTTATCAAATTTCTGATCATCTTGCTCTTTTTGCCACATTGTGCTCCTTTGACTTGAAAATCCGTGCTCTTGACTTTGAGCATTGTGCTTTCTTTCGATACTTGTGCTTTTTAGACGACTTGTGCTCCTGTTGACAACATTGTGCTCGCTTAGGTGGCAATTGTGCCCTTTACAGATTTGTTCACATTGTGCTTCCTTTGGTAATACATTGGCTCTTTTGGCACATCCTGGCTCTCTTTCAACAGATCGTGCTCTTTCAGCACACATTGTGCTCTTTTGAGTACATTGTGCTCCTTCGACACATTATGCTCCTTAGCAGCACATTGTTGCTCTTTTCCAGCAGCGTATGCTCCCTTAGGCAACATTGTGCTCTTCTCAGCAACATCCATGCATCCTTTAGCACACATTTGTGCTGCTTCTCAGGCACACATTGTGGCTCCCTTCCGAAAATCTGCTTATAAAAATATAGGTCCTTGGGGGGAATCGATCTCCGGGTGTGATCGTTTAGAATAAGAACCTCTACCATTTTCGTCGTTAGGCTCATCCGGCTCATTTCTTGCAACAACTATTGTTTTATCCTATACCACGATGAATACTTGTAGGGACAAATTAATTTCCCAAATTAATTTTGTTCCCTTCCTATGGTACGATCCTTCTGATTTCATTATTCTGATTTATGATGCCTTGTACTAAAGACTTAAAACTAGGGATCTAAAGTACATTTGGCTCATCAGAAACTTACAAAAATATTCCTATCAAGTGGTGGGGGAGGTTAATTGTGTTGATTTCACAATCTCACCGGCGTGTCCTAAGGATTCACGAGTCCTATGTCCCTAAGTACCTAGAGTTCAAGTCCTACGGTCGGTGTTTGTCTTATCTTATAGGCTCAAACTTAGGCTCTGATACCAACTGTAACACCCAGAGATTTTTAAAACTTTTAAAGGTAGCATAATAAAGATAAATGATCATGAATCCCAAAAAATAACGGTTTTAAGAGCACGGGTATTATGGGCCACACCTGAGCTAGAGAACTCAGGTGCACAGACTAGATTCTAACAATACGCAATTGGTATCAATACAAACCATGGCACGCAGGCCGAAAGGGAAGTAACTATCTAATCTATGCCCAACTCTAGCGCGCTCCAGTGATCTACTCGTCTGTGCCTGAAAGCCAAATATATTGTTCAGCGAGAGATGCTGGTAACCCACTCCAACGCGTTGAAATACAATACATATAAGATATATATAGATATCGAAAACCATTTTGAGCATGAAGATATAATCCTACGAACTCTAGCTTTTAAAACCGGGAATGACTCGACAGATAAGGCTAAGCACAGAACAAAGTTATAACAAGCATATACAGTTCACAACAGGCAAGCAGATAAAGCAAGCACACAATTAATAATCATAACCCCACACAATCCCAACATAAATCCCATAGTCACATCCCAAGACACTCATAACCATGGACACATCCCATA
>VALG01003320.1:0-19973 GCA_009835305.1 Ipomoea purpurea | reverse complement strand
TTTATATAATTAACATTGAAAAATACGTATATATAAGTACGCGTAACTAGTATAGTTATTATATATATACAATGGTTGATGTTTTCTATTAAAACCAATTTTAAGTGCATCAAAAATATAGATCTAGTGATGAGATTAATTGAGAGAATTAAAAACGTGTATGTGCATATAGAGCATTATGTTATGTGCATATTAAGCATGTGTTGTATGCAACATAGGGACATACTTAATAAGCACACATCATAATGTTCCATATGAACACGTGCGTTATAAATTTTTCTCAATTAATCTTATTCATAAATCTATTTTTTTACGCATCAGATTGATTATCATGATATCATAGAGATGTGGTTCTCTTTTATAATATATATATATATTAACTATATATTATATAGATATATATATATTTATATATATATATATATATTACTTATATAATATATTATAATATATGTCTTCAGCTCCACCGCAACCCCAGAGACAATGAGATGTCAGGTCAGGCTTTACTAATATATATGTAGAGAAATTTCAATTTTGGTCACACGACTATAGTACTTTGTTAATTTCAACACCTAATTTTCAAAAGTGTCAATTTAGTACTTGAGTATGTAATTTTTGTCAATTTTGATTATTCCGGCCGAATTTAGCCGTAAAAACTTAATCAACATTTAGTCTAAAATCTAAGGGCAAAATGATCTTTTCTATCCTTTCTCCAAATTGGTATTTTCTCTTGGTCCAACTGTCGATATTTATGTTTCTTTCCCAAATTTTTGAACGTGAGAGTGTTATAATGCAATAGAATTTAGTATGTAATGGGTGATGGATATTGCATTATTTCACAGGTAAAAGGAACAATAGCACGGCAATCTGAGCGCTGATTTGAAGGTGTCGTTGACGGGGCGATGATCAATCAAGACACCTGCATTGAAGGCTTCGACGACACCGATGGTCTGGTCAAGAATTTGGTCGCCGGAAGCCTAACCAGATAGCTTCCTCCATCCGCGACGTTCTAGCCATGGTACGCCCGATTCCGGCCCCAAGTTTCAAGGCAGGAAGCTTAGAGAATTCCTTTCTGGCTAAAATCTGCTGACCGGAGACTTCTGCAGTCCAATGTAGTGGCGGCGGATGCTATGGTAGCGCTTGACGGCACCAGGAATTTCACCTCCATAAAACACGCCATCTCTGCCGCCCCGAACTCAGCTCCCGCCGCTACGTCATATATGTCCAGATGGAGTGTACAGAGAATATGTAGAGATTGGTTAGAAGAAATGGAACATATATAGTGCTCATCGGAGATGGCATGGATGTCACCGTCATTTCCGGCAACAGCAGCTTCATCGACGGCTGGACCACCTAATGTGTCTGAACCGGGTTAACAACTTAATTCGGTCAACACCAATTAGGAGAAAAATAGAAAATACCATTTTACCCCTCAGATTTTAGACTAAATATTGGATTCTGCGAAATTTGATCGCAATTTGGCCGGAATGACCAAAATTGACAAAAATTACATACTCAAGGTACTAAATTGACACTTTTAAAAATTAGGTGCTGAAATTAACAAAGTCTCTATAATCGTGTGACCAAAATTGAAATTTTCTCTATATATGTAATATCAGGAACAAGACAGGACGGAAAAGGGTATTCTCATCCCTAAGGCCTTCTCCAATTAAGGAAGGCGCCAAATGCCATTTTGGCGGAGGATTTGGCGCAGATCCTTCTCCAAGGAAGGCGCCAAAACCTCCGCCATTTTGGCGTTGGTCTACAGTGCAGATGAAACAGCAAAACGGTGTAAAAGCCTAAATGTCAAGTTTGCTCTTTGTCTTTTTTCTTATTCTTTTTGTATCCTTATTTTATTTTTATGAATTTATGTATTTTATTAAATACATAAACATAAAATTTGAATAATTAAAAATAAATTAAGCAAAACATAATTGTAATTCATTGGTTGAGCATCTATGGAAACGATATGATAATTTTGAAAATTAAATGTAATAGTTGTTATATGTTATATTATTGTGGAATAAAAATATTATTTGCATTACAACTAAATTTTATATTAAAAAATTAAAGTTTTAATTTATGAGAAAAAAAAATTATTTTGATGTAGAGATAGAATTTAGTATAATGGGTTGGAGATGAATAAAATTTGGTGTAAAAATATGCTGATAATATTCTTTTTGGTGTAAAATTTAGTGCAGAATTTAATATAATAGATAGAAAATTGCAGACAATCTGTGTCCCCATCTGAAATTTTTCCTATCCCCATTTCCATTAAGGCGGGGTCTTTGATCCCTTTCAGGAACGGAAAAAATTGCAACTCCTACCTGCATCATTAATAAAAATTGGAAAAACTGAAGGTGATCAATGGTCAAAGCATGTGTTCTTTGACAACAATAATGGCCATTCAATGGTTCCAAGACATGAACACTTACTTTGCTGTAAGCCTACATACACTTGATGGAGATGAAGAAAAGTTGAAATGTCTTCTCTAATTAATATGCAATCATAAGCCTGGCCTGTAAAAGTCTGATGTAAAAGTCTATATAAACGCAATATAACATTTTCTTTTATCCTAAGCTAAGCTAAATGGATTCCACTAAAATCTTTCTTCTCATTCTACTAATTTCATTTCTCCACATGGGATTTTCGTCTTACGTTAGTATAGCTGCAGAGTCCGACACACTCAAGCAAGGTGCCAAAATCCGAGACTGGGAACATTTGACTTCTGGCTAAGGCAATTTTTCAAGCTCGGTTTCTTTAGCATTTCTGCTGCTACTCCGGTCCAAACAACCTAGGGAGAACCATTAAATCTAGAATATGGTACACCAACGTGCAAAACCAGCCGGTCTGGGTTGCCAACCGTGATTCCCCGCTCCCAGACTCATCCGGTTCACTCATCATCGACGACACTGACGGCAAACTCAAGATTTCGTACGTTGGAGGGATGATTACAGTGTCGAATGTTTCCAAATGTCCGGAAACAACGTGGGTGCCACGCTGTTGGATTCCCGGAAACTTGGTGGTAGTGAAGTTGACGGAAATGGAAGGTTTGAAGGTGTGTTATGGCAGAGCTTTGATTACCCCACGGATGTGCTTCTGCCTGGAATGAAACTGGGAGTGAATCTGAAAACCGGGCATGTTTGGAAGCTCAGTTCTTGGTTGAGTGAGCAGGTCCCGGGTTCAGGAGCTTTTGAGGCTTCGGCCTGGACGTTAATGGCGGCACTAACCAACTGGTTATTTCACGACGGGGAAAGGTTTACTGGAACCAGTGGAGTCTGGAAAAAATGGGAGTTTTGAGAAGGCACCAGACGTGACTAAGGAGTTGGAATTTGGTTTCAAATTGGTGTCAAATGAGAAGGAGAAGTACTTTCTCTTACTCAGCTAAACACAACTACACGTTCGCCAAATGGAAGCTGGATTCTCCTGGGCCAAATTCGAGCAATTCTCGTGATACATAATGTGAGCATGAAATAGCTGGAACTGGAGATATGCTTCAGAATGGTGTCCCCATTTTTGGAGAATAATCCCAGCGCGGTTTGCTTGGAAGGAAAAATCCGGTTTCTTGCAGGAAGAGTTCTGATGTATTTGTGCAGACAAGAGGGTATTTTGTTGATGGAAACATATCTTATGTGATGATTAGTTCCGAGTTAGCTCCTCAGTGATTGCCATTCCATCTGCTGGAAAAATTGCTCCTGCACCGCATATGCTTCATCTTTTACTGATGGAACTGGCTGCATTTTGTATACCAATGCCCATAATTTTACACTTGATGCAACTGGTGAAATGTACATCTATCGTCTCATCAAACAACACAAAAGCTAGCTAAATACTTGTTAATGTAATTTTTCTGTAAGCGTTTCTGCTGTTTTACTGGCATTCAGGTTTTCTGCGTGTTTGTGATTGCGCCCTTTTGTTCAAAAAGGGTGCAGTTTATGTAACCATGTTTACTATCATTATGAAATAAAAATGGACATACAGGTTGTCCTGATTGAAGTTCCCTGTCATTTTGCCTATATAATATTCAAAAGTGTCACATTTCTTTTAAAATTAGAAGTAGTTACTAGTCTTGGGTAGTCCAATTAAAGCTTTCCGATCCAGAAATATATTCCTTTTCAGCTTAAACACGAAATGATATGATAAACAAGTAAAACATTGAAACACTAACCAGACGGCCTGAAAATCTAGTTATCCAGGACATACAGGGCTTGCTGTCATGGGGTTCAAGTTAACCATTCATGGTCCTTCAACTTTAGAAATTTAACCCGACGTAGTCCCTTAAAAGGACCATGGTTGGTTAAAATTTAATAGTTGAAGGACCATGGGTGGTTACTTTGGACCACCAATGATTAAATTTGAAAGTCGAAGGACTATAGATGATCAATTTGAAAGTTTAGAACTAAACGTGACAAAAGGAGGACCTCAGATGGTATTAACTCCAAAATATAAATATTGTATAAAAATAGGACATTTATTTATTGATAAATCTCTTTTTGAACCATCTTTCACAATAATATCTATTAATTTAGAATCAAGGGCAATAGGGCATCTCAATTTCTTGGATCGATCATATATGTCAAATAAAAATGAATCACTTGGTTTATCATTATGACAAACACCGTCTACCAACATTCATATTATTTTCATTGTCATAGTGATACCTATCATCATTGTGCACACTATTATTTAAATTTTTTCCAATCTCACAATAATCACCTTGATCTTCTATATGAAGATTAGCATTTAACAATTTTTTCTTGACATATCTTTTTTCTCATCTATTTGAGTTTGTTTCGTAATAAAGTTTTCAAGAACTCCCTTTTGAGATTGAGTTAATTGCACAATTCTTCTTTTCTTTTTACGCTTCTCAAACCTAGATGAATATTTTCTAGAAGACATAATTATAAAATCCTATGAAAAAAAAAAAAGAATTTATTTAGAAACTCTATGAATAAATAATTAATCAAGAAACAAATTCTTGAATATATTATTCTGAAATCAGAACTATTAAGTCATGTCAATAAGACAATAGAGAAAAATTATGAAAAATATGTAATTTTAATTACCTGCTAAGAGAATGGAAGAACTTGAGAGTTAGTGTGATCAAGAAGAATTGAAGAACAGTTGAGCTGCGGTCTGCGATCTATCGAATTGCGTTAGGGTACTGGTACATATTTTATAGGGTTGTGAATTGCCGAATTGAAAATGTCCTTATAGTTTGAACATGTCTAATGGGGTTCTAAATGGGTTATATAATCTCATATCGTGTGGTGTAGGTTTGGAACCTATTCACTAAACGTGTTTATGGTGTCAACCCATTTAAAAATTGTGTTCGTGTTTAAAACTTTAACTTGTTAACCTTAGCGTGTCATGTCTATGTTTAGTCTTATCGTGCTCGTGTTGTTATCGTGTCAACCCGTTTATACGAATTGTCAAGTCTTAGGGTGTTTGGTTCAAACATTGGAATTAGAATGGTAATAAAAACAAAAAACTTGGTAATGGTAATTAGTTTAAGTAGAATGAGTCACATTAAATAGGAATTGGAACCAAAAGAAATTATTAAAAATAAAAATAAATAATAAAGATATATACACATACAAACGTGTATATATATTAAAATTTTATATTTAATACAAAGATTATGACCTTTTTTATTATTTTTATTTTTCTCTTTTATTTTTGATTCTATTGTTCAAAAGTAGTGGAGTAATATAATGGATTTTGATTCCATTGGTTAAAAGTAGATGAGTAAAAAAAATAACGGGTTTTGGATGTTAGTTTTTTTATATTCTGGGAATATGATTACATTGCTATATATTGGTGAGAATTTCCTAACATATATTAAACTTTTTATATGTGGCTGCCAATTTTTCATTCATGTGTTGTGTCTCACATAATTTACCACTTAGAGTTCTCTTTATGCATGTGATAAACTTTGGTATAGATTGCTCTTAATGTAGTGAGCTTTTGAAACTCCATAATGTGCCCTTGTTGGGTTCTAGATCTCTATTTTCACGATTTTTTTTTTTTTACTTGATGGAGAGCAATGTAAAAAGTTGAATGTAGAAGTCTATATAAACGTAATATTATCATTTTCTTTTACCCTAAGCAAAGCTAAATGGATTCCTCCAAAATCTTTCTTCTCATTCTACTAATCCCATTTTCTCCCACATGGGATTTTCGTCTTACGTTAGTGTAGCTGGCAGAGTCAGACACACTCATGCAGGGTGCCAGTGTCCGAGACTGGGAACATTTGACTTCTGCTAAGGCCATTTTCAAGCTCGGTTTCTTTAGCATTTCTGACAGCTACTCCGGTCCAATCAACACAGAGGACCGTTATCTAGGAATATGGTACAACAAGGTCCCAAACGAGCCGGTCTGGGTTGCCAACCGTGATTCCCCGCTCCCAGACTCATCCGGTTCACTCATCATCGACGCTGACGGGAAACTCAAGATTTCGTACGTTGGAGGGATGATTACAGTGTCCAATGTTTCCATAATGTCCGGAAACAACGTGGGTGCCACGCTGTTGGATTCTGGAAACTTGGTGGTACGTGAAGTTGACGGAAATGGAAGCTTTGGAGGTGTGTTATGGCAGAGCTTTGATTACCCCACGGATGTGCTTCTGCCTGGTATGAAACTGGGAGTGAATCTGAAAACTGGGCATGTTTGGAAGCTCAGTTCTTGGTTGAGTGAGCAGGTCCCGGGTTCAGGAGCTTTTGAGCTCGGCCTGGACGTTAATGGCGGCACTAATAACCAACTGGTCGTTTCGCGACGGGAAAGGTTTACTGGACCAGTGAAGTCTTCAAAAATGGGAGTTTTGAGAAGGCACCACCAGACGTGCATGCGGAGTTCGAGTTTGGTTTCAAATTGGTGTCAAATGAGAAGGAGAAGTACTTCTCTTACTCAGGCTAAACACGACTACAGGTTCACCAAATGGAAGCTGGATCTCCTGGGCCATATCGAGCAATCCTCCCTTGATATATGACCCGTCCTTCTTCATACACTACATGCCCATGTATACCTGGATCGGGAGATACGCTTCTACTTTAGAATGTGATCCCTATATTGGGAATTATCCCATGGCGGTTTGCTTGAAGGAAAACCCGGTTTCTTGCAGGAAGAGTTCTGATGTATTCATCCAGACAAGAGGGTATTTTGTTGATGCAGACAGATCTTTGTTGAGGATAGTCCAAATGGTTCCCGGTTAGCTCTCAGTGATTGCCATTCCATCTGCTGGAAAAATTGCTCCTGCACGGCGTATGCATCGGATTCTACTGATGGAACTGGCTGCATTTTGTATATCAATGCCCATAATTTTACACTTGATGAAAATGGTGAACTGGTCATCTATCGTCCATCAAAGAACACAAGGCTAGATACTGGTTAATGTGCGTTACTGCTGTTTTACTGTCATTCAGGTTTTCTGTGTGTTTGTGAATGCGCCCTTTGTTCTTGAAGGGTGCAGTTTATGTAACCATGTTTACTATCATTATGAAATAAAAATGGACAGCTTGTCCTGATTGTATGAGAATCTGATTGAATTTTGTTAGGATCAAGGCAAAAGCTATTGACCGACCTCCACCCAACAAAGTTCACCGTCATTTTGCCTATAATCTTTAAAAGTGTCACAATTCTTTTAAACTTCGAAGTAGTTACTAGTATTGTGCAGTTAAAGCTTTACAGTAACACTCAAAAAAATTTACAAAAAGTAGCCATGGCCATGGCCTTGATTTGAGATTTAGAGAATTCAAAGAAACCATTAAAAAATCAACTTTATATACGAAATATTCCTTCTTATTGGCTTAAAACACAAAATGAACAAAAAGTTGGTAAAACATTGAAAGACTAACCAGATAGCCTGAAAATCTAGTTATCTGGACATACAGCTGCAGTGATGTTAAAAGCTGCTTTCATAATGTTTTATGCAGCAATAGTCAACAAAATATTTCTCCCCCCACCACAGATTCATGGATCCATTTCTGCTTATTGCTTCTTACACCACCACACAATGGAAAAGTTCATGCTTTAGCTTTTCGCTTCCCCAGCAAAACATTTTCGTTCAAGGACAATCTAGATCCTCGTAAGCAAGCTCCTTTCGTTTCACAATCAGCCGACATATCCAAACAATCCACTGCTCAAGATATTGAAATCCTGAATTTCAGCCTTACATATTGGTTTCTAGGTTCCTCATGGTCTTGTTTATAGGACCGCTCTGATCCACTTAAACATGATGAGTTGTACTTTCGTGTGAACATTGAAAACCATTGGTGAAAGGTTCCTTTCTGCAGCCTTCACACCCAGGCTTCTCTGAACTACCTTTGCGGAGATAACTTCCCACATTGCCCACAAATCCACAGCTGCCGGAACGTGCATGCAAGGTAGGTTGTAAGAAATGCAAATAAGCCTTTGATCAGCAACTGTCGAGCGGAGAGAAAAATAAAATCTCGCCTTGTTATTCTCTGAGATGAAAGACCAATGAGTCCCACAAAGACATTTTCCTGCAGCTGAAACCTAACCTTTGTGCTTTGTGGGTAATTGTTTAAGTCTATTCAACATTGTCTATGGCAGCCGAATTGACATGGTTTGCTGGGAGTATGTATCTAGGCAATGTGGAATGGGAGCGATGGGATAGTGCAGGGTCTTGCCCACTCTCTGTGGCAGGAGATACATCATGACTAGTACTGACGCTTCCGCTGCAAAGAAGAACCCGTATATGAAGATCCCATGTCTTTCCATAATCACTGACCACTGATGGCATTGTTCTGCGACGTATTGCCGAGAGACGGGAGGATTCAGCAGGAGCACAGAGTCGGCGGACGGGATGAACGGAGGAGAGGAGGATCAAAGCCATGGGTCAAGCAAGCAGAGGGCAATGGCGGTAGTTGGGGGACCTAGGGCGAGAGGAGGGGAATCCAGATGGGAAGACGACGGGGAACGCGCCTAGGCAGAAAAAGAATCATCCTAGAGGGTATGGATCTGGCATCAAGTAGGGCAAACACCACGAAAGCGCAGGGCACACAGGGAAGGCCCGGGGCGCACATACAACGGACAAGGCGAATGGCAGAAGAACCAGGAAAAAAAAATGATGGAGGGTGACATAAGGGTGAGGGGCACTCAACCAGCGGAGAAGTGAACGCACGGGGCGCACCGAAGGACAGGTGCGCCGGGAACGCACCTAGAGCATGAGAGGACTATACTCCACTGGATAAAGAGCAGACATAGCTGTCTTTGGTACAGAATTCCTCCAGCTTCAAGAAACTCCCTTTACAGAATCTCTCTTCTGTTTTGACCCTCCAGCTCAAATATGATTGCAAAGAGATAATGAGCAGGATTCGATTTGGCTACACTTATAGTGTCTCCAAGTATACTTCAATGGCCCAGCTTCAAGGTCGATTGCGAGAAACGGAGGAACAGGAGCAATCCAGTTACTCTACGGTGACTATCTAGTTGCTTTTGATCCAGCACAGAATCCAGAGACAACTTGCTGCTAACCCACATGAATCTAGGTTTGCTAGAAAGCACTGAATTGCATTAGATTTTGAAGCATCTGGTCCCTTATTCTCAACCTGCAGCTGGTGGAAAATAAACATCAAAGAGCTTACAAATGGGCATAACAAAAACCAGCCAACTGAACTTTACTTGTTCCATGTCAGGATTAATTCGAGTTTGAATTTCTTGGTGAAAACAGAACCAGCATCACATGCTTGTGCCCTAGCAAACTTTCAGTCATGATCTCGCCTTCTCATTAAAAGCTTGTCTATTGTACCTTGTATTCCTCACACTCTGGCACACCATCCCTAAATCATAGTCAAAATCTAGTAGGCACCATCCTCCACATTCATCATTTTCCAAACAAAAAAATTATGCTTACCGCATCATGCATTTAATGCTCGATCACAGGGTTTGGTTCCTTAACAACAATCCATATGCTAGTTAGAACAGTTGAAATATTCAAAGACGGCGCCAAGCGCCCTACTTGAATTGAAACAATTAATTAAAATGCTAGAGAATAACAATAAAATAAATCTTCAAACTCCACAATGTTACGTTAGCATCACAGTTGCTTTTAGAATAGTTCTCATCTACCAAAGAAATCATCCATAAACAAGTATATATATCCATAGCATCGTGGTAGAATCAGTGAATTAGAATTCAAAAAGGAATATATGATTATTGAAAAAGGTTTAACCTTTGGAGGAAGATTGAGAATATCCAAGCAAATGCGCCCTCCATTGTCGATATTCGGTGATATATTGGTGTGACGAAGTCACAACTGGAGGCTGAAAAGGATACCTAAAATGAAACAAAATCTCAAATTCCAAAGCACATAAAAGGGAAATTGTCCCGGTACATGAAATTAAAATCGAAATCAAAAGCAATGTGAGAAATCGCAAGGAACACATATATCGACTAAAACCTAATTCAGTTACTTACAGCTCCAGGATTATCAGAATTTGTTCATAAAATTACCTTTCAGGAATTTGAATTTTGAGCTTAAATATCCCGTTAGCATACACAGTACCTTCAGGGCCTTCAATTTCTGCAAAATCAGGAAACAAAGCATAGAAGACTTTGTTACACGGCGCCATAAACATACGCACATAGTAAGATAAGACTTACGGGCGTCGATGGAGGAGAGAGAGGGCGAGGAGGAAGACGAGAGAGAAGGAAAAGAGGCGCCATGAGGCGGGTCGGAGAGGAGCAGCTTCAGCTCCCTTTGCATTCGAAGGTTCAGCCTCGCCGCTTGCGCCATTTACTCCAACCTTGATGGCTTTTCGGATTTCTGGAGTTTCATAAAAATGGTAGAGAGGAATTTGGAGGGAAAGGGGTAAAAACTGGAAGAAGGAAAGACTGCGGGAATTCGAAAAAGAATTGTTGAGAGTGGGATTTGAACCCACGCCCTTTCGGACCAGAACCTTAATCTGGCGCCTTAGACCAACTCGGCCATCTCAACTTTACATTCCTTTTGTATTAAACATTGATTTTATAGTAAGCTTCAATTACCTTTTACTAAATGAAAAAATTTGCAACTGAAGTTTTGTCATTGTTTCAACATTTTTTTTTTTTAAATCAAATTTTTTGTTATATTTAATTTTTTTGATACATTAAATTTTTGTATTCTCTCTTACCTGTACACTATGTGCACAATGGGTCTTCATTATTTCTGATAGGTCAATGTTTTCCAATGACTGACTTTAGAGTTTAGAGTAATCGATTGAATCAACTAAGCTAGCCCCGCACGATAAATTATATTTCTTTCATACAATTAGCAATCGTTAATTGAGATCAAATCTAGAATATACTTTTTATATGGAGATTTCACTATTTTAAACGTTAATACAGTTCAAACATTTATATTGAATTTTTTCGAATTAATATTCACAACTTAAAGTAAATATTTTATTAAATACAAACAAAATGTTGAACCACATATATACTTGGTGTTGCTTGTGATTTGTGGTTCACTTTTAAGAAGAGAACATTTTATTTAGTACACACATACACAAATGAAACACCTGGCCGTCTTTTACTTGTGCTCACATACTCACATTTCAACATCATAACATTCATATGATGACACTCTTCTTTCACCTGTTGTGTACCCTACCCTAAAGTTCCATGATCAAGACAATAGCATCTTCACCTCATCTCAATCACACTACCATATATCATATATATACCTTTTTCCCCCAATTGACTTATGTTCCCTTTCATTCCATCCACTAAAAAATAAAATTCACTACTTGAATTTTCAATTAATAAAAATTATTGCATCATTTTCATTACTTTCCCTTCCCTTGATTGTTTAAATTTTTACAAAAAACTCATGACCTTTAGCATGGCTCTGATACCAAATTGAAGCATGTACTCTATTTCAACTAAAAGTCTAAGCTGATAGTTGGATTGCACATTAATGGCTATATGCTCAACAAAGTCTCCCTTACTTTCAAAAGTAAGTCTCGCTAAGTCGCTGTTATTCCATTGTTCAAAATGTAGGAACAACTATGGTAATAAGTATCGATCAAATTTGATAATAGGTATAAAAGTCTCTAATCAACATCGCCTAAGTTTGTAGTCTACCCAATCATATTTGTAAAACTTGATTTAGGTTTTTGATTTTACTTTGTTTAATAATATATAACTACTATAATATAATATATATATATATATACATGTATATATGTGTGTGTGTGTGGTGTGTTTGGTGTGGTTGTGGTTTGTGGTGTGTCGCGCGCGCGCGTGTGCGCGTGAGTGCGGTGTGTGCGCGGTGTGTGTACACCTCCTCTAGTTTTGACCATAAATAGTTATTGTCATTGGTGAAATGGATAGGGGGTTGAAAGCTACAAGTTACAAGAGATGTAATAAAGTATATGAGCAGTACATACATGATGATATCATTGTAGCCAAAAACAATTTGGCTTTCCTAATTGGTGACATAAAGTGTCCAAAATGCAGCTGTCGATTCTATAGCTTGCTTAATTAATTATTCATGCCAGCAGTAGACTTGTCAATTATTTTTAAAGAAAGTAAATTTAATCAATCGTTATATCGTGCACCAGAGCGCACATAGCAATATGCGCCCCGCGCCTTCTAAAACGACGTCGTTTTATTAATTTTCAGTATAAAATTTTGTGAATTCTATTACATAACTCTGTACATTCGAAACATAAGAATTTTCAGTTATAAAATCATGTGTTTCCCTGTATAAATTTTGTGCTTTCAGGTATGAAATTCTGTACATTCAAACATGGATTTTTTTTTAAAGAGATCAAAATGAAAACTTATTAAACTTGGAGCATTACTTAACTAGTCAATCGACACGAAATAAATTCATAAACTTCATTATTAGTAGTCACTGCACATGATGCAGTGTTGATTTAAATTTATTCTTGGACAAAAATTTGTACCCACTTTTCGTTCATTATTGTATTGTGAATAAATTTAACATGTGGTGGTGGTGTTTGAATTGAAATGTATAGGCAAAATTATGTCCACGTTTAGGTTGACCGCTAAATTTTTAGATGTATAAGTGCATTAACGAAAAAAATATTATCCTAAAATTGGAGAAGAACGATGCTGTACTCCATTAACCAATGCCTATAATTTATAATAAAGCATTTGACATTTCATTTGGACAGACCTTTTTCTTTATTGAAGATTCCGATCTCACTGCACTTTAGTCATACCCAACTTCATCAGTGGGAACTAATTAGGTGTCTACTATAATATATGAAAACTTGCGCTTAATCTTTGGCATTTCAAAATATTTTAATTCTACACGTGTATCATAAATTTAATTAAGAATGTATTTAATCGACACTTTTGTAGGATTTATAAACTTTATTTTTGTACATTTTATAAAAGTTTGTTAAAATTGTCATAATATTATAGCCTTTTTTATTTAAAAGGTTTACAAAAAATTAAAACTACAATATTACAACTTTTTAAAAAAGAAATTGATTTAATATATTGAAATCAACATACAAGACATCTAAAAGAAAGGAAGAGGTTGAACCAACCATTCTTTGTATGTAACCTAACAAAAAAAAAAAGACTCTCTAGTCACAAGTCAACAGTCATATTTGCAAGTTGTTAGCCTCTATGATCCTGCGCTCGATAGTAGCGCCCATTTAGAGGGGAACAAGAACCTCAACTCAAGTTGTATCCTGATAAGTTCCTATTCTGGCAAAAAAATCACACCACTCTAATATTTTGTTTTCGGTAGAAAGAATCTCTTTGTTTGGTAGTAAATATGAATTGTAATGGCTCTTATACCATCCAATAAATAAAGTGCAGAGCATAGAAAAAGGAAAGAAGTTACATCAAAACCACAAGACTAGGCCAACACAAGCTAACAACAGACTAAGTCTCAACACACTTGTGTATATATATATTAAAGTTCCATATTTAATCCATGGACATTGGACAATGACTTTTCTTTTTCTTCTTCAGTTTTGATTCTATTGTAAGTATGAGAGGAAGAAGATAATGAATTTTATAATTTCTTAAAGAATTTGGATTCAATAGTAAGATAGCAAAAGTAGACAAATAAACATGTTAATGAGTATCTCCCGTGATAAAGTATAAAAGTCGCCAAACAAACATAACATTTTAATAACTTTACTATTATCTCTATACAATTATTATTCCCTGGAATGGTCCACACAGTTGTGTGAACCATAAATAAAAAAGTACATTTTTAATATATTAAAAGTATATTATTTGTGCACTAAATATACATTATTTGAGAATTAGATGTGTATCATTTTATATATTATCAAATAATATATATTTAGTACATAAATAATTAGTATATATTTTTTGAATACAAATAATTAATATATTAAAAATGTACATTTTATTAATTTTATACAGAACAAATTGCCATCTCTATAAGCTTCACTCCTTCGGCACAAGATTCCCTTGGTGAACAAACCCAATTGACTCTGATCTCAATTCAGCAAAAGTCAATTAATTTTGCACCTAAACACCTGATACAATCTCATGCCAAATAGTCACCACCTCGAGTCTCTGTTTATAACTACTTTCTCAATCTCATGAAGACTGATCTTCTCACATTTTTAAAAGTTGACCCTGGCATATAATTAAATTTGCAACTCACCGCCATTTTCATTTCATTCATGCATGAAAAGTGCATTGCATGTCACATTCACATCACATAAAAAATAATTTATTTCATCAAAAGAAGCTCATTGCTACCGAACTTGCAACTGCAACCTTTCATATTTTGCAATCATTCAATTCCAATTGATGAGTTGGCTTTTAAAAGAAACATACATAAACATAAATAAATAAATAAATAAATAAAGCAAAATATAATATAAAAGCCTTGTTCGATTGCAATTCCAAAGAATTTTAGCACAGCGGATGGCCAAACAATATATATAATAATGTTTCCCTAAGAAAGCAATACAATAATTCATAAATTAATTATTACTCGATAATATAATTAATTATAGATCCTCAATTACACGTCACAATAACATCACTTAATGGAGTTCAATTTAATTTATGTCAAGTGCTCAAAAGTTTCACATCAAATATTATATATATATTCAAGATCATATGAGAACACTTTTTTAGTTTGAACGTACAAATTAACATGTGTAATTGAGTACACACAATCTACTCCTAGACATGTCTGAATGACAGTACAAACTCTGGAATAGATTGTGCGTACTCTATTCACACGTTCTCAGCTAAGGATGTGTTTTCATTTAAACACAAGTCTATATGTATGTGTGTGTGTGTGTGTGTCTATATATATGGTGCGGCCACGGCTTAAAACGAGTTCATAGTTAATTTTTTATCACATTTTCGGTTCACATTTCTCCCGAATTAATAAGTAATGTAAAATATCCAAAAATTAATAACAAAAAAAAAATTAATAGATTCCCTAAATAAATACCAACCAATCAGATATATACTCTAAAATGAAGAACACGACAAGGAAGAGTCTAGGTTTGTGTAAGAGAAATCCTAGATTTTGCATGATTAAGAGGTAATTAAACAGTCGTCTAATCTAATTATCTATAATCAAACAACTTCGATGAAGATTTGATTAGTAATATCTAGGTTCATGCATTAATTATTGTATCAAGTCAAGGAAGCATGAAGAAAATGACACTGCGATATTACCTATAATGTCTAATTTGTAACTAATAGGATCTTTTTCACACCTTAAGTAGAAAGAATAGTGTTTTTTTTTTTTTGGAATATTAATGGCTCTATTACATTGTAGTATATGTTCATATACTTTCTCAACCTATGTTCATATACTTTCTCAACCTACTGAAACACAAAGAACCAATAACGCCTCCACTGAGAGTCGCTTCTCAACCTACTGAAAACACAAAGAACCAATAACGCCTCCACTGAGGCTCGAACTCACAACCTTCCAAATGGAAGTCCAACTCGGGTACCATTAGACCACATAGTCCTGGTAGTAGAAAGAATAGTGTATATATCCATCCAATTAAATACACATGCCTTGATGTTCAGTAAATAATTTAATATTGATATATATCGGAATTGAAGTCGTTACAATTTGATATGATAGCGGCTCATTATTGCTAAGATATTGACATATTGTCCATTTATGAAATTTCGTTACGTGCCCGCATGGGTAGCTCAACTGGTCATAGAAGTGAAACTTTGGAATGATGACCAGGGATCGAGTTTCACTAGCGGCCAGTGTGGGAGCAACCTCTCAAAGTGAGGGGGGCTTCTTGTGCGTAGTGAGCACTGGTCTAAGCCTCTATGGTTCATGTTCGTTGATGTCACCATGATTTACATCCTCCCAAAGACCCTGTCGGGCCGGGGTGTGGGGGGCCCCTAGGGTTGGGGTTCAGCCTTTTGGAATGATGAAATTTCGTTACGTTAATTGATCATGAAATAAAAATACAATATTTTATATGCAAAACAATTTATAGAAAAATCCCAATGAAATCTATTAGTACATAGTTCGTTTAGCTATAAATTGTTTTTTTAGGTACGTCAATGAAATATGTAGGTATTGTTGGGCGATGGTTTGGAGAGTCGAGTCCAATATACTGTTATTGAAACTTGACGGTAACAATTGTTAGCAAGTATCAGAAAAATAAAGTTGTGTATTCACTATAACTTGTGGTGTAGTAGTAAGCACTTGATCCGGACAAATATCATTGAAGGCATGTTGTGTAGTTGAGGCTAGTAGATGCTAAGAGTGCATGTATTGTTGGACGGCAACTTAGAGAATCGAGTCTAACATCATGACTACTACGCAAATATAATGAAATAAAGTTGTGAATTCGCAATTGACGGTAACATTTTTGGTGTTGGCTTTGTTTGACACGTCTAGCTAAAAAGCTAGCTGAAAGGCTAATACGGAGTACCTAATAGACTAACAAATTAAAATTAAAATATTTGGTAAAATCGATTGTTGAATTAACTGATAAGTGTAAAAAGACATAAAATAATAAACTAAAATATTAAGATCTTGACTAATGAAGAGTAATTTTGACATTTTTGAAAATTAATAAAGATATTAAAAAAATAGTTAAAAAGTTAGAAGTTTATTTTGAAACGCTATTTACAATATCGCCCGCTTCAAAATAATTAAATTATTATTTTAAGCTCTACATTTTTACCAAACAGAACTTATAACTTATTTGTATAGTTTAAAATAAGCTATAAGATCTACCAAACAAAGTCGTTGGGGGTAAAACATTTGATCTAGATAGGTATTCTTTATTTATAAGTATTTAATATATGAGTATTCCATGTTTTTTTGTAGCGTGGTAAAACATTTATCTTTACAACAATTCAATTTTTTTTTGATTTTTTTTTCATGTAAACAAATAGGAAAAAAACGGTGATAAACGTCTAAAATAAATGTGATAAATAATAATAATTTAGAAGTCAATTTTTGGATCTACTGGAAGGGGGTTACCCCAAAGTCAATTAGTCAATGTTTACCTTAATTAGTGAATCGTGGACATGGTATAATTTGTAAATGTTGATATTAATTTGTAAACATCAAGAATTAAATATTGGAAATAGTAATAAATTATCCTTAGCTAAATAAAAGATTATTAGTGGGACCTTAATTACTTACTTGGGAAATTAATGATCAGAACTTTGCTTAATGAGGAATGTACCAAGAAGTGTGGCTTGCATTTGGCCCTCCAAATCTGCTTGCTGATCTCACAACAATTTTTTTCCCCATTAATTAAAGCATTTCGTCTGTTTTTTTTTTTTTTTTCTATATAAAGAAGGAACAAATAAAACTACATAGATTGCAATAGAGTCACACTAATGTTGTACCGCTATTAGCAATGTTGAAAAAGACGCTAGACGTCTCCTAGGCGCCTGATTTTTTATTTTTTTTTTCTTTTAGGGATTATTCGCAAAAAAAAATAAAAAATCAAGTCCTCCAGTTGCCTAGGCGCCCGACCGTGAAGGAGGCCGATTTCTGCGTTCCTCGACGCGACAGGGCGCCGCCTAGCGCCTAGGCTCGATTATTACAACCATGGTTATTAGGAACAATCACAATCCACTAGGGGGAAGTTCAATCACGGGAGAACAATTTATAACTCTTAAAACTAGTTTCCAATCTAGTTAACTAACACACATGTTAGCCTCTGGATCACATGACGCAAATACAATTCCAATCTCTAATCCGAATATCGGGAGCAACTTAAAAAAGAAGAATGTGTGGACCTTTATCATTACACCTTTACTTGATTTTCTCAATTATATCTATTAAATTACTCGTACTTTTCACCTATTCAAATCGTATTTATCTAACTTATAAAAAAAATTTTTTTTACCTAGTTCCACTGTTAAAGTAAACGATGTGTTCAATTGTGAATGGAAAACATTGTCCTTTTTGAATAGAAGCTAGCCTCAATAATTTGCAAATGTAACATATTAATATGCGAGTTATGACTTAGAGTTAGCATAAAGTTGAGAGTGGCGTGGAGGATTTAAATGGTAGGAGTATTTTAGTAAGAAAACAAGCATAGATTCGGAGAGCAATATGTTTCCACACCACCAAGCACCCACTGAAATACAAAATAATATTTTTAATAAATGGGGAAGATCGACAAGTGTCTAATGTGCAGAAGCCCACGTCTTTTATCTTCTTCTTATATATAAATAATATATAATATATTAATATAATATATTATATATCATATATATATATTATATCCAAAAATAATCCCTCGATCATAGCTAAATGCTAAATTGCCCTTGATTTCAATTTCAACATTATGTTTTAATTTGTTGTTTTCTCCGTTATTAATTATTACATCCATGCATAATGTTGCATCCACCATATATATCATTATTATTTATTTATTCTTTAATAGTAAGTATTAGTAAAAGTGTGCATATTATAGAATATCAAAAAAATAAATTTAATTATATTTTAATTAGTTAGTATTTTAATCAATAAATATCAATTTGAAATGGTCATTATTAGTAGACAAAAGATAGAATATTTTCTTCGCTAAATATTTTTCCATTGAAATCAGAATAATCTCTTATATAATTGCAAAGATCTTTGAATTCAAAATGTGCAAATACATTTTAAACTAAATTATTGATGTAAATATAATAACATGCAATGTTCGTCATCTTAAAATATAGAAGAAGAACTTTTTTACCATTCATGTCCTTTCATTTGTTACAAAGTAGTTTTTTTCATTCAATCAATGTATTGTGATAGTATTTTTGTCCTTATTATGTTTTGTTAAAATTAGATTTAAAAATATCACTTTTGTAGATGATTGAAAGATGAAAAAAGTTATATTTTTAAAAATTGAATAACAAAAATTAATAACAATATAATTGACTAATTGAGTACTATTTTCTATAATTTAGAGATAAAAATGTCATTTTTTTCTAATATTAACACAAACTTTTTACATAGTATGTATATTTTATACTTAGTTTACTAATAAATATGACATTAATAACCTTTCTATTATGTTCTTTAAAAAAAAACTTTTATTATGAGGATATATAATAAATTTAAAATATTAGTGCATTAGCAAGAAAAAGAGAAAAAGGGACGTATCTTCTCAAAAAAAAATCGAATCTAAGCTCTGTTTGGACAATTGGACCTACTTTGCCGCTGCCATACATCTATCCTCACCCTTTCTTCCTAGGCGCGTGCATATTCAATTCTCGCTCTTTTTTTTTTTTTTTTTTAATTTTATAAATATGATAGCAAAATCTTCAATAAGACTGTCTCATAGATTCTTATATGTGAGATGGGCTGAATTTTTTATAAATAATATTACATTTTCCCTCATAAGTATTATAATTTTTTCATAGGTAACTCTTCAACTTTTAACCTATTACATTTTGATTTAAAAGTTATATTTTTTTCAAAGTATTACTCACAAATTTTTCTCTCACATTGTCGTTGGAGTAAGACTTTAAGGTAATCAGTCAAACAG